>CAAKHC010015735.1:0-11884 GCA_901007825.1 Macroramphosus scolopax | reverse complement strand
ATACGTCGTCAATCAAAGCTGACGACATGATGTAATAAAAAACACCTGCCGTCATGAAATGTAGGTTTAAAGATCAAAGTAATGCGACTATATGAAAACTATTGAATTCTAAAATTCTACTGACGTGTAAAAGTCCTTCCGTCCTCGGAGTGACTTCCTCCCTCCACAGCACAATGAATTGGTTGCTTCCTCACCCATGCAACATTTTCAGCACACACTCCTCTCTCTCCTCCTCTACCTCTTTTCCCCCCGATTTTTCCTCCTTGTTCTCACTTCCCTACACTTCTCCGCCCCTCCGGTGTTCAGGATCCGGCACAGCTGTTTTCCTGTGATTGTCCACTAAATCTCTTCCTCCTCCCTCCCATAATCCCCTTTCTTTTCGTTCAGTCCAGGTGTTACGCTTCCCCAAGCAATTGATCCCTGCACATATACCCTCCTTTCTTTCACCCATCTTGTGGTTTCCAGCGAGCAGCAACAAACTACACACCTCGTACACAAGAGTAATCTGTGCAGAAACAGAGGCTGGTGAACAGAGTGCAGCATCATCTGTGCATCATCATCACACATCATTTATAGCATGAAAATGTGGCTGTGTGTATTTCATGACCTCCAACATACATGTATGTATATAACAGGTGTGTTTATACATTTGAATTATGCATTATTAAACTTTACATACTGAAACATACAGTATACTGACATCACTGACGGGTGATCTCGTGCAAATGATTGATATCCAGTTTTCCTTTGCTGCCGAGGTGCATAATGATGCAGCACTTGTCTTCTGTAAGTCGGCCAGTGTGAATTCTAATTACGGAGTTCAGCGCTGACCTTGTTGTAAAAGCAGTGTTGTGATTACGTGCGATACTTTAAGGCTGTTTTGTCTCCGAAGAGTCACAGCAACACCAGCAGACACCTAGAAATACTGAATCACAATGGATGGATGCAATGAAATGACTCCTCATCAGGCATGCAACTGATAAGGCCTCTTGGATGAGGGATGGATCAAGCAATGATCCATCCCTCTCGTGCAGGGCAAGTGTAGTGTAGAGAGCATATAAAAGATTCAAACACTTCATGTGTGTTAAATAGCGTCACGTCAACGTACTAACTGATTCCACTAAAGCCTGTCTGGCCCCAGTGGAAGGAATCTGTCCTCTCCAAACGCTCCACAGTGATTGGGTGAAGCCCAGGTTCCGCCTTCACCAGACCCCCGGTCCTATATAAAGCTCCACCAGAGCCTCCCAGGGGTTAGAGGAATGTGATTGTCAAATAAACCCCTGGGCCCTGAACACCGGCACGCTAAATGCACTCGCATTTATACACACAGACACTAAGTAAACCGGTGTACAGGCTGGCACCCATGTTTCACACTATGGTTGATTTCTCAGAGAAGTACCTGGAAAGGTAAGAGCAAGCGTGTGTGTGTGTGTGTGTGTGTGTGTGTGATTTGGGGTTCGTCTGCTCTTTTGGTTTTTGCCGTGGAGAATTTGAAACATTACCAGGGAGGGTTGAGAGGAAGCGTGGGTGGTGGTGGGGGGGTCGTCAGGTGCCCCGCAGGAACGGTTGCGCTCAAGCTGGAAGGAAGCTATCTGACCTCTACGTGGATCTCATTTGACACTCGCAGCGAGGGAGAAGAATTCCCCATGAGGCTGAAGCACTCAAACTATTTTGGAGGGAGCAAGCGAGAACTTCTAAGTTGAGGCTGCCCCTTTTTCTTATTATACCAGCCTGGATTTCAGGAGCAGGATTGCTCACGTGGTCTTTGTGGCGAGGAAGGTGAGTTCGCTCCGAAATAGAGTTCTTTTTTTGGTCCTGATTGAGGGAGTCTGTGGAATGTGATGGTGTTATATTTATGGACAAAATTTAGGACAATTCCCTTTTTCATTGTTCTTCTAGGAATATTGCAGAGTGACCTTCTTTTCTTGAGGCACTTAATAGATTTTCAGAGAAGGCGCACGTCCTCCTCCTCCTCCTCCTCCTCCTCCGTCGTACGGTGTTTTGTTTCAGACACATCCTGTCTCTATGCTATTTTGGCTGTGAAGCAAAGTACATGACAAACTACCATCGCTTCTTGAACTTCGGCCAAATAGTGCAAATGTTATTGATAGTGGTGCAGACGCACTGACACAACCCTTGGCCCGCACTCCCAAAAAACAGACTCACACGCCGCGCCACGTTTATCTGTGACGTTGTGTGTACACTTTACAGGAACACAATCTTCTGTAAATAGAGGCAGAGGGAATGAAAACATGCTACGGACTTGGACTCTCACGATCTGTATTTAGATTCCTCCTCTGCTCCCGATATAACAGGGCAGGTTGTTAAAGCCGCTGCATTGTGGGTAAATAGCAGCAAAACAAGACAAGTGGGATGAAGAGCTGCGTTTGACGGTACATCGTCATCTGCAGTACGTCTGTCTGCGGCTCTCCCCCATGTGCTCCCAGAGCCTTTCCCTGGGAGTGCGGCCTACTTTTCAGAACACCAGGAATAGCCGGTGGGGTGCTATTAGCGCATCTAATGTGAGCCATGCAAGGAGGGAATAATACGGAAACCAGCGGATAATTGCAGAGCTAAAGACCTCACGCTCCTTGACTAAAGGGCATCTCTTGTAGCGGCAGCGGCAGAGAGTCAGGTGTGCGTGTGCATTATGCAATATGGACGTGCAGCCCAGTGCTGGGAGATGAAATATCATCCTAATTTAATGATGTTAATAAACAAGGTTTGTCAGTCTTTTGTCAGGTTAAGTTCATTTGAAATGAATCAGATCTGATGTAAAGGTATTGGATTTCGTGCCCGGTTGAGGAGCTATTAGCAGACTCAGCTGGAGCGATACATCAAAGGAGGGAAGTAGGAACTTTAAAAGGTGGTTACTGAACATGAGAGACTGTGGGAAGTGCAGTGTAGTGCATACTTTACACCTCTTATAATTAATACATTATTTTCTTTGCCTTCATGTTCATGACAATATTCGGCCTTGTTGGTATGAAGAGGGCTTCTTCTCTGTGGCTGCATGTTGCAGAGATGTCCTCCTTCTCTCTAATGCAATGGAACTGGGTGGTAATCATTACCCAGGTTACTGAAGATAATCCACAGTACTTGTGCTCAATAAATTATCTTGTTTTATCTTTAGACCAAAACTCCTCTCCCCGATATCTCCCCCTGCAGATGGAGGCGACCTTCCCTCGCGGTCCGACATCGCAGAGATTAGTCGCTATCCAATACAGCCGGCTAACGTTACAGCTCAGCCGAGAACGAACATGCTATCGCTGTTTACATCTCATCCTTGAGGAGATGGACAATCTTTTTATTTAGGGGTGATCCGTCCGCTCATGATTTATGGGTTTAGGGTCCATGAAGGTTTTAGAGAACGGACTGTTTGTGCTTTTCCTTTAACTGATTAGATTTATTTTCAACTGTTGGATGGTTGGATATCTCTAAATCTGTGTATCTGGAGGGCAGAGACACGGCTGTAGCTTCCTGCATGATATTGCTATAATAAATAATATACTACCTCATATTTAGGAAGACTTATGAGGTCCTCCCACGAGCTGGAGTTTCTGTTGACTCCTATTGAGCCTGCAGTCAGAGAGGCAGTTTCGTTGATGGCTGCCGGAGTTGAATTCTCACGCAGGATGAAAGTCTTCCCTAGCTTAGCTCTGGAAACCTCCCTCTATACTGCATCACTCAACTTACCGAAACATGTGTGGTGGTTAAAATAAGGAATCTACATCTAATGGGCATGAGAAACAAATGCCTGACAAGCAATCTGAGCTGCAGGAGGGTTGGAAATATTCCTGCAGCACTTTGAGTTTGCAATATCCATCGACACCCACATGGTGGCAGGATACAAACATACATCTCGGTCAAAGCCCTGACATCACCGTCACCTCATTCACACGTAGGCTCAGCTTGTGTAAAACCTAGACATAAATAATGAATCCTCTTTTGTCAGGGCCAGAACAATTTTCCGGTCTTTATAAATAAAAGTTCTTCTCTTTCTCTGGTGTGCGGGCAGCGGAGGATTTCTTTTGGCTGACACATGCAAACCTCAAGATCTAGTTGACTTCAGGGCAAACCCAAAAATAGATCCAATAAATTCTGCAGTGATGTTGTGAGTTTATTTAACAGCAAGAGGGTTTTTTTTTATTTTGGGTAATAATGTCCCTCAGGCTGGCAATGTGAGCTCTTCACATTAGAGCAACCCGTTGCTTCCATGAAAGAGGGCCCTGAATGTTGTTTTCACATCTGGTTTGGAGCCCGACTCATGCAGGGCACCTCACAGCATTTGTCATCTCTCTGCCACTGACGCTGCGTCAATGTTTCTTTGGGAAATTTTTCTTTAAAGTGAATTTTCTGGTTTCTGGAGGGGATATTAGATCTCTCCTCACAGTAAACTACCCCAACCTTGCCTCAGAGAAGAATAAGGCTTTCATTTTTTTTCTCTAGATGCAATCCAGGCTTTAACATTTACATTTATTGCCCAAAACCAAACACGCTCAAATCAATACACCTACAATGTAACACTCATAGCCCATTTAAAGGAACTTTTTTCAGTCGGCGCTTGCAACAGTTCATTTAGTCATGTTGTGTATGGGCATGTTTCTACCCTTCCCGTCCCTGCTGCAGTTGGAAAAACTCACATCAGACAGCTGACTGTGTTCTCTGTGCGGCTCGGCAGCCGCTTTTCCGTGATGACCGCACGTTTACGCATGCATAAATCATCTCTCTCCCTCTCGCTATCCCACAAACATGCACACACTGGCGGAGACTGGGAGGTTTCCAACACCTGTGAATGGCATGAAAGCCCCAGTGAAGTGGGCATGAGATGGGTTCTTTCGATTGTCCGTGTGGGTGTCCTTTCATCCCCATCCGTGTATACTAATGTACAGTATTTGTGCTAATCGCAGCTGGGTGTGATTTCAGCTCCCCGGTGGGGGCATATTTGAATGATATCTGTCTATATCTGGAAACCTTGTTTCTTAATTTGGTCTACATGCTCTCCTGGGGGCTGTGGCTTGGCAGAGGGACAGTTTGCAGTGATTAGGCCAGTGAGCGCACGCCGCCGCGCAGCATTATTAGCGGGCCAGCCAATTCACAGTGGAAATCAAAAGCAGGGACTCAGGAAATGGGTGTTGAGTGAGGTCACATCCCAATGAGGCTGCATGTGCTCCAGGTCGGGAAAAGCCAGGACATGCATCATGGGATTAAGGGAATGTAGAAATGTCTTTACGGAGAACGGGAGTATTACTTTACGTTTAGGATAACGTGGCGGATGTACAGTGTCGGATGTTAGGTGAAAGAGGTGAGATTGGATGCTCCAGGTGGAGGGGAGCTGCAGAGGAGTGAGGGGGGTCACTGTGCCCTGTTGCCTCGGCCCTGGGTCAGCTCCCTCTCAGCAACCCCTCTAGGCACATGGAGAATGGCGTGATGAAACAGAGGAGTGAGGATTGAGTCTCTCCTCCTTCTCTGCTACATTCACTCAGTCCCTGCCGAGGAACCTGCCAGGGACGCATCTACAGGAACGACTGGTATTAGATAAACGATTGACATGAGACAGTGACACGAAGTGAGGAGACGGATCTTGATATACGCCTTTTGGAAAATTCTGCCTCATCATTCCAAAACACCTGACTGAAGACTAAAATGTATACAACATGGCATTTATTTTCTTCTTTTTTTCTGGCATTTGTGGGTTTGATTTCATATGGATTGGATTTACAGTGCTGAAGAGCTTATTAGTGATTGATCTTTGCCTTGGATTGTTTTAATTGTGGACTTCGGACTTGGAGACTCAACCCTGCTTCTTCCCATGTCTCTTTTTTTTCACTCTTGCCCTCTTTGCCAACTCTCCTACTCTCCTCTCTGTCTTTCTTTTACCCAGGGCCAAAGACATGAAGAATCGGTTGGCTTTCCTCCGGAGGAGGAACGAATCACCAGGAAGCAACCCAGCCAGCAAGTTAGACAAATCTATGAAGTCAGTCAAGTAAGTGGCTACTTCCTGACAGCGTGTGCATGTGGGTGGGTTTGACACTCTTTTCCCGGTCTTGCCACAGCTGGCGATGACCTGTACTGGCAGGATGGGAGTGTACTTATAATGTGAAGTGTTAATATAATGAATGAGCGGATGAGTGTTAAATCAGGAGGAGGGACAGTGAATTGTTTTTCATTTCAATAATTTGATAATGAATAAAATATTCATATACGTTAATCATTGAACCCGAGTAGGTGTTTACTTAATAATCACTATGCCAGTAATTTCCTCATATTGTACAAATGTTTATTTGGCTTCTACTTATACACTTTACACATTGTGCGCATATAAATATACATGAAGTAAACATGTTACTTCAATTGTAGTTCATTTTACAATATGTTGTGATAATAGGTGTCACGGTATCAATGAATTTAATGCAAATAGTTTACAGTATAATGAAACAAAATGTGTCTAACGAGGCCTCGGTTGTGGATTACATGGAGTAGCATGGTAAAGATGCATCCTTATAGCACTGTACAGAGAGGATGAAAGGCAGCGGGATGCAGACAGACGCTGGGGAGGGGGGAGGTGGCTAAACCAGACCACACTCGCCCCCATTGGCTGGTTGAAGCCCCTCCCATCCCGCCTTCCAACTTGCATTCAATGGAATATAAAAGCCAACCCCCACCAAGGTTGAGCAGATAGACTCATGGCTCTCTGTGTTGCAACCATTCATAAGGCAGAACAGATGAGAGGGACAGACCAGTAGACGCAGACCAAGACTGGAAGGAAGCTTCGGAGAATATACCCTCTTCCACATTTACGCTCGTATATCCAAGTTCTGCGGATGGGTCACACGATGAGAAACCTGTCAGAGATGGGCTTATTAAAGAACCGCTCTGCTTTTATCTGCAGGCCAACCCCAGAGGAAGCATTGAAATGGGGGGACTCGCTTGACAAGCTGCTGACACACAAATGTAAGTTACTTTCATTCTTTTATGTCCTATCCTCCTTGTTTCTTTACATTCATATGAATCATTTGTCTTTTATTTGAATGCTTTGCAATATGGTTTTTGGATTTTTGAGAGACTTACAGTAATGCATTGAGTGCATACTTTAAGTTATGTGGGGGGAGGGTGGTGAGGATGAAATATGCATCTACTGACATATGGATTACACACACACACTGCCGCAGTCATCAGCCAGCTTGCATCAAGTTCCCCTAATCCCAGTGGGTCCATGCTTTGCATACAGGGACAGAGAGAGATTTGAATAGGCATACGGACTTTTTTGTTTTCCCCAATACATCTTCCCCAGTTCGGTCTCAATCCTTTAAAAAAGCGGAAAGCTCATACAAAGCCAGAGCTCCATCTGTTCCTCATTTAGCTCTGTATTCTCTTTCTCCTAATTTCCTCTCCTCAACCTCTTACCTCAGTCCTGCTTACCAGGATGAGGTAAGAGATGTTTGCTTGCATGGGCTCTCCTTATCAGCGCGGGTGATTCATGGGAACGGAAAGGTGCAGGCGAGAGCAGTGGGTGGACGCGGCTTCCTGCTATTCTTTCTCCAGGACTCCTTCTTCCTTAAATCATTAACTCTGCCGAAACTTAAGAAAGTGACAGAATTAGACGAGGAAGTGGAAGCTATAGCCTCCGTGCACTATAACAGTAATGTCTTTGTTCATAAGGGGACGCACACATAGTCATGCTGAATAGTAAGGATTGGGGCAGTGGGGTGATGTCATTTAAAACATGTTGAGGACTTGAATGGAGGAGCAGGGTTGAGGTTTTTGTCTCACTTTATTCCAACCGCATGACTCAAACAGGCCGTCTCAGTGCTATTTTAAGCGCTGAAACTCCAAGGAGTACTTCAGCTGTGAGGTTGCCATGGCACTCAAGTCAACTCTCCTCTTGTTTATTCTCCTCTAACCCCCTTCTCCTCCTCCTCCTCTCTGCTCTCCCTCAGATGGTCTGGCAGCCTTCAGAGCTTTCCTGCGTACAGAGTTCAGCGAAGAGAATCTGGAATTCTGGCTAGCATGTGAGGAATACAAGAAGATCAAGTCCCAGTCCAAGATGGCCTCAAAAGCCAAGAAAGTCTTTGCAGAATACATCGCCATCCAGTCTTGTAAAGAGGTGAGCGAGTTTGATTATAACTCATACTAAAAAAAACAAGAGAAAGCATGAAGTTAAACTGCTTACTTTCTGTGAAACGTCCTCCCTCAACATTGTAATTCCTTTTCCTGTCTAGGTAAACCTGGATTCGTACACCCGAGATCACACTAAGGACAACCTGCAGAATGTGACACGCTCCTGCTTTGACCTCGCGCAAAGGCGGATATACGGGCTGATGGAGAAGGACTCATATCCCCGCTTCCTACGCTCAGAACTCTACTTGGACTTAATCAACCAAAAAAAGGCCAGCTCCACCTCAACTTCTTCTTCGTCATAAAAGACCAGAAAAAGATACACGGAGAAAATCACCGAGAAAGAGATGATGATGATGAGAGAAAAAAAGGGGCAGACTTGAAATAAGTTGAGAGGGTGTGAGGTTCTTTGTTTGCCTTTTCAATTTCTTTTTGTGTGTCTGTCATCATGTCCACTATTGTGGTTGTTTTGGTGTGAGAGGACTAAGGCAAAGCTATGGCACTGCAAAGGAATGTAGTTTACACAGTTACCAGGTGTGTGGATGAGTGGCTGGAATGATGAATGGATGGATAGATGTTACTAAAAATACAGAAGCCCGTGAGCGAGGGCTGGAGCAGGAGCTGGACGCTTGTCTGATCACTGTTGTTTTTTTTGTGGGTTTCTTTGTGTGTCAGAAAAGGTGTTTTTACGTTGTTGTCCACTTGTACTGGAGAAAAGGAGGGGTTGCTCAGAAATCCCTGCAGACATGAAGACAGTCCGGTACTGTTTTGTCAATTGTTTCCTTTATTTTCTTAAGAAAAAAAACTCTCAATCCCCCTCCTTTCCTCCACCACCTCCTCTGTGAAGCCACTTCAAAGCCGTTGGTACGACGCAAAGTCCTTTCTCTTGGTGTTTTCTGATCAGGCCTCAAGTTGTGCGATCGCTCTGTTTTCACGTGCGCTGCACCCCGCATCCACTCAAGGCTTCTATAAATGGCTTTCAGCTTATTAAGTTCATCCCAAGACTGTGGAAAGATAGACTGAGCATGAGGGACAAAGACAGAGACAGAGATGGTTGAAGACTACAAACGGAACATCGAATGGACCGGAGCTGTGAAGAATCACAGATATGTGTCACTCTCTTATTTAAAACACATTAAATGTCACATTAGGAGCCAGAGGTGGAAAGAATGAGGACTTGCTTCCTGTCTCAGAAGACTGTTTACAACAAGGAGCGATAGCTGAAGAAAAAGATGTGTGCACCCGAACGACATTTCCTTTAACAATGTAGCTCATTCTAGACAAATCCAGGAAGCATTCTCAGGACATTGCTATGACAGTTTCGAGCTTGGTTTCAGTTTTTCTACATTCACTGTTTTTATATACTTTAGGGCTCCCGACCTTCACTCCCTACTTATACTGAGCCATCAGACGTTGCTCATTTCATAGTCAGAGGATAAATTGCTTCACATTGTATAAAGGTTTGACTATTTATTTAGAGTAACTTGCTGGATGCTTCTAAAGACACCCTCACCTTCTCCAAAACACTCAGCTAAACCTCTCTTTTTTTTCCTCTTAACCACCAAACAGGTCCAATGCTGTCCTGAATTTAAGTGCAATATTTTTTTTATTTTTAGTTATTTTATTATTATTATTATTATTATTATTATTATTATTGCTATTTTTTCATTTATTTGAATAATTTAGAATCTGTATGGGGAGGAAGAACAGCTTTAGCTCTGTATTAACTTTATTTGTTAAGAACGAAAATAAAAAAACTTAGAGCTATAAGTTTGACTTACAACGTAACCTTTCACCATAAGTAGTTACATGAATTTTAAGCAAGTGATTCTAACTGTCTGTATTAACCCCTGGCAGCAGGCAGCTGGGGGGCATTATGGTTGTAAATATAATTCTTTAAGAAAACTATGTGATAACACATTAAAAATAAACAAAAATAGAAAACCAATTGGTCTCTGCTGGAGATGAATGTGGGACCCAGCTGTATCTATGTAAATATAAGAGACTCAAAACTATAAGATGACATGTATTGCTAAAAACAAAAACAAAAAGGTGAACAAGAGCAGGTACAATCTGCTCTTTAACCTGGTCATACACTGCTTGTAAGGAGTTTTCTGAAATGCATTTTATCATTTTCACTGTTTACAATTCAAAATGCATCTCCTATGATAGCAAGTGGAAACAGTAGATTACATTTGGTGTCATTGCTAACGATAAATAAACCAACCAACTGATGAAGTCAAAATGTGTTGTCTCTGCATTTTTCTTATTGTGTGTATTTGATGATGTTCATGCATATTGGTGACAAACATGGCCACATCGATGCGCTATCAAGTAGCACATTAGCATCCATAAACTGATTACTTTTGTAACACATATGGGCGTAATGTTTCGTAAATGAATGGCTTTATTTTGGGAAATAAGCTTACACCATGTTGCCAAGAGTAAGATCATAGGATAAACCACTCTAATCTCGGCTAAATATGACCTATAGTAAGGCAGTTAGCTTAGCTTAGCTTAGCATAAAGACTAGTGGCATGGGGAGCCGGCTAGCTTGCCGTTATCCTGTTCACTTCTATAGCAAACTAAAGTACTGAATGAGATTAGTCCAATTGTATCTTTTTAAACATATTACAGGGCTATCCTCAGGGCTTTAGTGATGTAGTGACATGGCTAGCCAGCTAGCCGCAGGTAGGGTTACTAGCTTCATGTTAAAAGAACAACTCCACATAGCTGTTTTAGCATTATTTATGCTAAGCTAACAGCTAAACTAAGTCATCCTCTAAGCAGCAACATGCTTGAATCAACCTAACAAATTAAAAATACAGTTATTTTAGAGCTTTTAGCCCTTATTGATGGTGTTCAATGATAACAACAGAGCATTACACACAAGGCGCTCAGATGTCACAACGTAGCGACAACGGTAACAAGACCGAGGGGCACAAAATGTGAGCACACAGATGATTATGTTGGTTTAACAAACCATCAAACTTTACAGACTCTCTGGTTAAACTTTTACCCGTCGTACAACCAATGTCACTGTAGCTAGGTATTAAGAACGATTTCGATATTACCACTATTGCTTATGTTACTAAACCATTGGTGTTGTACATATTCTAGATTTTTGGGAGGAGTATTTATCTCCTGCAAGAAGGTTATGTTTTCGCCAGCAATGGTTTGTTTGTATGTCTGTGACCAGGATCATGCAATACCTAAGGGACCGAATGTCACCAAGTTTATTGACAGAGTTTAGCATGAGGAAGAACCCATTACATTTTGGGGCAGATCTGTTTAAAATAGCAAAAAACTGCATATATTTACATTATGTTAATAGGTTGTTAATAGGTGTTTCAGATGTTTGACAAGAATTCGTAATTTTATTTTACAAAGAAAAAAAAGGATGAACCATTGGCATTTAGAATTTACACTACATTTTTTTTCCATTAAACACTTACTAGTAAACTACACAGGAAGACTGAAATAAAATTAGACTCTCCTTAATATTAGGCATCACCTCCCATAGACACTTAAAAAACAAATCTGATTTCAAACTTTGGCAACAATCCAGGTAGTTCAGAGACAGCGAGGCAGCTCGGATCCCAGCTGGCTTGTTTTGTCAAAAGAAGAGCAGTGGAGTAAAACACAGTATTGAGTGTTGGCTGTGTTTTTGGGGTGGGATTAGAGAAAACAGTTGGAGTTCTGTGAGGGCTAGTGTGTGTGTGTGTGTGCGTGTGTGTGTGTGTGTGTGTGTGAAAGGGAGAAGCAG
>CAAKHC010015734.1:40739-87980 GCA_901007825.1 Macroramphosus scolopax | reverse complement strand
TGTGCGCCTGCGTGCATGTGTGTGTGCGCCTGCGTGCGTGTGTGTGTGCCTGCGTGCGTGTGTGTGTGCGTGCGTGCGTGTGTGTGTGTGTGCGTGCGTGCGTGTGTGTGTGCGTGCGTGCGTGCATGTGTGCGTGCCTGCGTGCATGTGTGTGTGCCTGCGTGCATGTGTGTGTGTGTGCCTGCGTGCGTGTGTGTGTGTGCCTGCGTGTGTGTGTGCGTGCCTGCGTGCGTGTGTGTGTGCCTGCGTGCATGTGTGTGTGTGCCTGCGCGTGTGTGTGTGTGTGTGTGTGTGCGTGTGTGCGTGTGTGTGTGTGTGTACGCGTGTGTGTGTGTGCGTGCCTGCGTGCATGTGTGTGTGTGTGCCTGCGTGCATGTGTGTGTGCCTGCATGCGTGTGTGTGCGTGCGTGCGTGCGTGCGTGTGTGTGTGTGCCTGCGTGCGTGTGTGTGTGTGTGTGTGTGTGTGCGTGTGTGCGTGTGTGGTGGGTGTGTGGGTGTGTGTGTGTGTGCGTGCGTGCATGTGTGTGTGCCTGCGTGCATGTGTGTGTGCGTGCCTGCGTGCATGTGTGTGTGCCTGCGTGCATGTGTGTGTGCGTGCCTGCGTGCATGTGTGTGTGCGTGCCTGCGTGCATGTGTGTGTGCCTGCGTGCATGTGTGTGTGCGTGCCTGCGTGCATGTGTGCGTGCCTGCGTGCATGTGTGTGTGCCTGCGTGCATGTGTGTGTGTGCCTGCGTGCATGTGTGTGTGCCTGCGTGCATGTGTGTGTGCGTGCCTGCGTGCATGTGTGTGTGCCTGCATGCATGTGTGTGCCTGCGTGCCTGCGTGCATGTGTGTGTGTGCCTGCGTGCATGTGTGTGTGCCTGCATGCATGTGTGCGTGCCTGCGTGCATGTGTGTGCGTGCCTGCGTGCATGTGTGTGTGTGCCTGCGTGCATGTGTGCGTGCATGTGTGTGTGTGCCTGCGTGCATGTGCGTGCCTGCGTGCATGCATGTGTGTGTGCCTGCGTGCATGTGTGTGTGCCTGCATGCATGTGTGCGTGCCTGCGTGCATGTGTGTGTGTGCCTTCGTGCATGTGCGTGCCTGCGTGCATGTGTGTGTGTGCCTGCGTGCATGTGTGCGTGCCTGCGTGCATGTGTGCGCGCCTGCGTGTGCGTGCGTGTGAATGAGTGCAGGCCTGCCCTAAATGCACTTTGTTCCGTGCAGGCACAATGAAAAATATTTTTCTTCAACATTAAATGCCGGCTCGGAGGCTAACCCTTAACTCCGGGACCCGTTTTTGGTGGTAAGGAAGGAGAAATTATTTCAGGGTCAGACACTGTGCACATAAAAGCTCCCGTAATGCCCAGAGTTGCTGTCCACGGCTTTGAGAAGTGGAATTTGTTTTTCCTCGGGGTTTGAAGCTCTTTGGCAGTCGTCAAAGCAAAGACATCTAAGTAAGACCTCTGCACGGAACATGAAGACGTAATAAACACACAGACTTTACCGCAGCTAAATAATCCTCTCATTTGTAGCTCGGAGCTAATGTGCATTGCAGGTTTACGAGATAACAAAGTCTCACACAAAATCTTGCGACCTACCCGTGTCGTTCAGGGTTCATTTCTTGATGGCGGAGCTTTAATTCATTTGTCTTGTACGGGGCAACTCCTTGACCTTGTGGATGGAGATTAATGAAGAGCTTTAGTGGTGATGAAGGCTATCAGGCACCATGCTCCCCTCGTCTAATAGAGCAAGAGTTTAACATAGCCAATTATGTCGTTTATATTCCGCTTGTAAGCACAGTTCTGTGAGGGCGAGTCCAGTCGGCTGTGGTACATCCGCAGCAGTAAACCATCAGAGCCGTTCGGACAGCAAGCCAGAGCGATTATTAGTTCCTCAGCTGCTCTTGTTTTACTTTCAGTTCCGATTTTTGTAACGACGCCGTTAAGTGCTAATTAAACAATTTCATTAAAAGTTGGATTGGAAAAGCCATCTGAACATTAAAAAAGACAGCGACGGTCGATCTCGTGCTGTTCCGCAACCCTCTCAACGCTGCACAAAAGGGCCCGTGTGTGCCGTCGTGCAGACAAACACCTCCACAGCCTTCACAGCCTATTTGATCAAATGCAGAGTGTACGAGTGCAATTGTGAGCCATTATCACTCTTTCCTGCAATTATTGTCAGCCGGGCTTCTTTTTTGTGCGACGCACAAAGTGCTGTTTTTTTTTTTTTATTATTCTGCAGAAACGGGACTCGAAATTGTGATTTGTCGGACAGTTTTATGGCATCGATTCAAACGTGTTTTAATGCAATGAAAGAAAAACACCATAAATCAACAAGAATTAATCATGTCAATGCATCATAATATATATGTTAGTTCATTTGTGGCCTTTGATGTTTTTCCTTTGTTTTGTTCTATATGTTAAAAAGCTATAAGAAAGGATTCATTTACTTGTTTGTGTCGTTCTCTACCTTTAAAAAATACACAAGAAAACCAGCTCTCTGAGCCTTGTCTGTCTGTTTCCTCCAGTTTCCTGCTGCTGAGCAGGTTTGTACATGTGAGTCAGTCTTAGTTCCCACTGATCACCAGGCAAATTATACAAAACTTGTTGCAGTATGTAAAAAAAAAATGTCCAACCCAGTGACGGCCGGCTGTGTTCAGCAGCCAGTCACTCAGCAGTAGCATGAGACTGATGTCTCCCCCAAATTGTTTTCCTCCAGAAACCTTCTGTGTCATCACAATCCTTTTTCATTCTTTGGTGAGTAATTCGATGCATTTTATTATGACATTTATCGGAGGAACGGAGCGTCCTCTCGCAAGCAAATCTCAGTTTCTCATATAAACTCCTGCAGAAAAAGGAAGCGCAGGACGACGGTGGAGTCTGATAATGCTGCTTATTTACAGTTTGTGTGCGGCAGACGTGCGGAAACTGCATTAGATATAATGTCAACGATTGCGTGAGGAGGCAGGTTGACCCAAATGCAGATGATCCACGAGACAGACAGAGTGAAGTATCAAATATTTATTAAAGAGAAAAAGGGTGCGAACCAGGAATGTAAAATTCTGACTTAAACTCAGGAGAAACAAAAGAAAACCCACAACACACATCCTCACAATCTGAGAAAGACGGGGCGAGAACTTGTATGACAGTAATGGGTCTATTTTAATCCACTTTGGTGTCTAGTGGGTGACCAAGTTGAATCTAGGGGAGAGGTCACAGTCAGTCGTATTCCTCCATCGAAGGCCCCTTGTGCGCTGGACCGGAGTCGATTTCTATCATGAAAACCTTTCCAAAGAATTTCCTCCACAAGGCTTATTTCCAAAAAATGTCAAGCTATTCCTTCAAGAAATAAATTGCATAATCTGTAACTTTCATTCTCCAAAGTGTCGACTGAGCGATGCGTCCCTGCAGATTTCACAGGGTGACAGATGTCAGCGACAGCATCCGACACCTGGTTATTTCCTGCCGGTGCCACATGGCAGCGCTGGCTGCCGGTCTCGGTCCCAGTAGATGGGCAGACGCCCCCGAGTAGGCTCTTAAGTGGGATCCGGGACGTCGTCATCGACCCGTTTGTGCTGACGACGCTCTCCGAGGCTGTGAGGGTTGCAAGCCGGGCCCATCTGTTCCGTCCTCTGTCTTGCTGGTCCGTTTCTGCCTGTCACACCTGATCCGTCCACATGCAACTGTGCTTCTGTCTTTGTACCTGTCTACATATGTAACTGTTCCTGTCTTCTGCGCTCTGTGTCTGTTTGACTGTGAAACCCATCAGCCGTCTCCGTATCTCAGGAGTCTTGTTTCGGTTGTCAGTTTGCCTCCTCGTCCGAGGCGGTCACTCAGACGCGTCATCCCGTCTCGACGCCGGGTCTTTGTCATCAGCCATACCTCCTTTAAAAAAACCACGTCGCCCCAACGTAAGACTCATCTGCTCTGGTTTAGCCCTCCGAGCGTGATTGGAAACGATTCATCATGCTCATCCCCAAATTATCAGATGATAAATCCCAGAAGATAAAAGTTGTGAGATGATTGATCACTTTGTAAAGGTCAATAATAATCATCCGTCTTCCTGCATCCCCACTTGAAAAACATTAGTCACCTTAATTGCAAGCTGAAGCAATTTACTGGTTTCTACTGGAAGTAGTGGGATCGAAGGAGGGACCAAAAACTTTAAATGACATAAGAACTCTGAAGAGAGAAGCCAAGTGTTGGGACCAACCTTGGAGCTCACGAGACAGCATTTGACAACATTTCTGGCCACTCAGCATCCATCCAGGAAGGAGGCGGGCTGGTGAGGGGCAGCGGGGCTGAGCCACGCAGCCAATAAATAATGAGGAAGGAAGGAATTCAACTGGGATTTCTAATTCTGCCAGACTGTGATTAATCCCATCAGTAAACAAAGCAGAGGTCATCGTGTTTTGGAGAACTCCAATTAGACCGTAATCAGGGCTCATCAGACAAGCTGCTCACTGGCATCTTGGTGATTTCGGCAGTAAAGGGCCCTCTGGTGAATAGTCTGCCCTCCACGCTGAGAACGACCGACCCACACTCTGTGATCCTGTGTTAAGGGAGTGGGAGGCAGAAGAAAGGAAGGAGGCTAATTAGCGATGCCATTCATTAGCGGTTGCGTGTTATGTGCGTTTGGGTGGGCTGGAGGGAAATGTGAGCGTCGTTCCGAGTGCGCTTTAAAGTCAACGCGGAGGTCTTAAAGCGAAAGCGCAGGTAGACTCGCTAAACTGTAGAGTTCAAAATTAGGAGGAGCAATTTGCCTTAAAATCACCGGCGGGCTCGCGGCTCCAGATGTAGACGAACGATGACTCGCTGTTTTCTTCCAGCGCGCCGTCTTGAATCATAAAACTCGCCTTTTTTTTTTTTTGCGTTTTAAGGTCAAAGGATGAGATTGTTCGCAAAATTGATGGGACGATTTACATTTTACAAGCAAAAAGAAATATCACGTGTCAATTCAATGTCACATGCTGACACTAATTAACAAAAAAAAACGAGCGAGCGAGGGAGTCATCGTCTCGGGGTCGTGTTTGTGTCGCGGATCCTCGTGTAACAGTGGCTTCTTGTCCCCGGCTGCAGCAGCATGCTCGCTCGCTCCTCGGGGAGCCCTAATCAAATAACTCGCAGGCCATTGCAGCTGCTATTTCGCTGGGATACACACAGATGCCGGGCGGGCTCCCTCCTGGCCTATCAGGCCGAACAGTGATGTAAACCTTTACTCATCACTATTACCTGCCTCAGCTTTGCAGACGTTTATAGGCCGAGCAGTGCACTGCAATAATGAGTTTGTGTTTATTGTCAGTGTAAATGACAGAGCCGAGGTGATTTGCGGGTTTAATTCTTCCACCTGGCCCTCTGATGGCCTATTGCCCCCCCCTCCTCCACCCCCCCTCCCCTTTCACCAATACACATAAATGACATGTTGATGTCTTGTACAGCTTCTGTGAATAATAATACGTCTGTGAGCTGTTACAGCCGCCGACAATAATTAATATCGTACGACACTTAGAAGTTGTTTCCGGTTCTGTCAAAAGACTAACAGGATTTTTTTGTTTTAGTCTCGGGAACCTGAGGCGTTATGTCATCCAGATTGCTTTCCGGAGCACTCCGGTCCTGGGAAACATTATTACCCAACTGCAGTATTTTGCTTTTTTTTTCGTGGTTATTAATTTTCCTCTTGTCCCCTCATATTTCATTTTCACATTGCGAGGCGATACGAATTAATTTTTGTACCGAAAGTTCTGAAGGCGTAATCAAAGCTCCGACAATTTGCTGACAATGTGTAGCTTTTCTTGTTCTGTCATGTTTGCAGAATCTATTGCCTAAAAAGTCGGAGCAGTATTGGGGCGGTCGACTACTTTAATAGAGAAAAAAGCTGCTGGAGCCCTTTTTTTTTTGCCTAAAAGATTGATTAAAAAAAAAGAAGAAGGGATGTAGCCTCCTCTTGGCTAGCACAGCCTCCAATTAGCATCTCGTTAAGCTATTTGGAGTAACGTAACTCTGGAATTTGAAGGCGGTCCACTGGGGGAGTCTTCCTCGCCGAGGGAAGAAAGGAATCCTTATATCCGCCTTAATTAAAACATGATTTACGCTTAGTCCCAGCTACCAAGTTGCCTTTGATGGTTCTTTTGTCAATTAAAAGTAAGTCCTACAGAAGATTACATAGCGCTCATTACAAGCAGGTTGTTCTCAAGGACGAGGCGAGTTCGGGCTTTCAAGTGAGGAGCTGCTGGGTGGGTGAGCGCAAGGACACGAGAGGAGCTCGTAACATGGATCTGATTTCATACTTCGGCGTTGCGTAACGGTTTCTGTGGTGGGCCGGTCCCTCAAGGGGTCTCTCTCACACCTCCTCCTCTTCCTCCTGATACTCTCCTCCGCACAAACAACAGGAGGCGTCTCGATCCCGTCGTCAGGTGCGGACCTTCCTGCATGCAACGGACACGGCTTTTATCAGCTGAGTCCGGGGCTGCACATCTGCACGAGTCCTCACGCTCCAGTTACTACTACGCCCCCCCCCCCTTCATAGAAACAGCAGCACAACAGTTATGCACTTCAAAAAAAAAAATGCAAGGAGAAGCATGAATATTTAACAAGAAAACTGCTTTTAGATACTCAAATTCAAAGGGGGGGGGGGGGGGTGCTCTCGCTGTACTCTGGATCTTCATCGGGACACTCAGCGTACCGCAACAGTGGAACAAACACTCCTCAGACCCGAACCCTTAATTGTTGTTCTCAAAATCGCCTTTTACGTCAAACAACAGAAACTCTATGAGCTGCTCAATATTTGACGGGAGATCCAATATTGTTAATTCTCCTTTTGGCCCGGAGGAAACGCGGCGCCATGATTCAGGCTGACAGCTCTACAGCCGAGCGTATATTTGAGCGAGGCAGTAAGATATAAGACCCCCTTGTCCTGACATTATTCACCTTGCGATACGGCCGCCGCTTCCCGAGATCACCGCCGCTCCTCTTCCTCTCCCGGCTGTTGGCTCGCCGGCGTTCGGAAAAAATTGACTTGATCAAATGGGGTCAATTACTTAATCCGCTGTTTGACACAAGACGGAAAAGAGTTGGTAGCGCGGAGGAAGAAAAGGGCGAGGGAGGGGGAGGCGTCTCCCGCGTGGGAGGAAGATGGTTTATGGCTTCTCGAAAGAAACAGAAGACTGGGTGGGTTTGCGAAAACAAGCCGGGGCGGTGGAACGATTGACAGTTTATTTAAGAGGCCATTAACTTTACATACGCTGCTTTGAAAAGACACACACATAACAGTTAAAGCCCCCCGGGTGCGGTGGTTCCTCGCATTCCACCACGCGGCAAAAAAAATACAAGATCAAGGCGACCACTTCTCTGATGAAAGCGGAATATTTATCAGCAAATCATTTCGAGGAGACGGGAGGTGGGTGTTGCTCTTTATATCGCAAGTCGGCCCCGGCTAATAGAAGCAGGAGGAACGCGCGGGACTTGACAGCGCGACCTTTTGAATTTCATGTTGGTCTTGTGGAAGGGCCACACACACTAAATCAGGAGAAGTTGTACATTAATCTTGGACTGTGTACAGCTATTTTTTTCTGAAGGTTGGGTCGAATAATGGAGAAAGAGTCGAGCAAGAAAAAAAATCTATGAGCCAATTTTCAAGTTGGCGCAACAGTCGACGGCTCCAGGTTCAACCACCGGCTCAGAGGGCGACCCCGACGCGTGGCCGGTACGTCGGAGGCAAGTGCGGACGGCTCCATCAGGACCCGGGAAATATCCCGAACTACCTGATCCCCTCATTTATTCATGTTTTGAAACAGTCTGGGTTCAAGTGAAGGGTTTCCGCTGCTATCTCTGTTCCGCCGCATCCACCTGGGTAAGATAGAGGACGGGGCATTAAGTTAGAGCGGTGAGGAGGCCGCCGCGGCGGCGAGGAGCTGATTTAAACCACCGCCGAACCAGAGCTCAACTTTCATTAGCCGTTGTCATTATTCCCCGCCCGCTGTCTGACAGATGGCATAGTGGGATATCGGATTTTATGGCAGGTCATCTTTCATATCCAATTTCTTTTCCCATTTGATGGGAAGTTCTCGCTCCAGTCAAATTCATTTTGCAGTTTGAATATTGATCCGTCTTTGCACTCCCTCTTTTCCGTGCTCCCCCCCCCCGCTATCTCTCTCTCTCTCTCTTTCTCACCGACATCATCTGCAAGTCTCTTAAGACTTAATGGGCTCTTGCTCTCGGCAGTCGCTCGAGAACGCCGCTGCTTGTCTCTGTGATGTACAGCCAACCACAGAAAAAAAAAAAAACATGAATAAATAGGAAGTCAATTAATAACCCTGGGTTTATCAATTTATCAATTTTCAAGTTTGCATTAATAGAATCGGTCCCTTTAATTACTTTGGCGCCCAATTACCAGAGTACATTTAAATGAGATTGAATCAGTAATGCAATATAAACAAGTCTAATGGCGTCTCGGAGCACGTCGAGGTTACAACGCTGCACAAGCTCATCTATTATATCAGCAAATCCTTTGAGGGCTGTTAGAATTAGTTTTAGCTTCACCCTGAACTAAAACGATGGCTTTTTGAAAGGTGCCGTCCGTCTCCCGGCCACCCCGCAAGGACGTTAGGGGTCAAGATCCGGCCGCGATACGGCAGCGGTGAGCTTTTATTCCCCGTCGGGTTTTTTTTTTTTCTTTCTTCATTTCGCTGACAGGATATAGACGGAGGATCAGGGGAGATAGTTCGCCGGTGCAGACGGTGACCTGACGGAAACCCTCCTCCACCTGGTCGCACTGACAGAACCGCTGCCAGAAAATGGCCGGCCCGTAATGACCCATTAATAATTCAGTATCTGGCATAATGAGACGATCGTGCCCCGCCGGTGGTGTCTTGGAGATGAGGGACGTCGCAAAGAGGGAGGGGCTGCGTGGTAGCTGTTCAATCTGATGGAATAAAGCTCAAAGGGCGCCGACGCTCTGGTAAAGGGACACGTCTTTATCATTGTAAATATGACGTTCTACCAACATCAGTAATGTTTCATTTATTAGAATAAACCCATTGAATTACCTTTTCAGTGGAGAAAAGGAAATCCGACCTTCGACTCGCGGCTGATTAGTCCTGATGAAATATGGCGTTCGTGAGAGTTGATCAAGCGTGAGATAATGAAATTTCTTAAACCTTGTTAGCTCCTTTTGCTCTCAAAAAAGCCGAGCTGTCAGCGGGGCGGCGCGATAATGGGGGACGAATGCGAGAAAAAAAAAAACATCACAGATTGTTTTTCTGCTCCATCAACTTAGTTCCCGCAGAGGTATGGTACATACAAAGAGTGCTGCAGAGAAGCATTACACCCCCTTTTTTTCTGACCAAACCCTCACTTGTATTCAATCTTCGAACTGAGACAGATGAGCGGTGATTACACGTCACTCGGCCTGGACATCATCTTCCCATCACGTTCACATGGGAAGCCGTGTCATCTTCATGGACCGGCGGGGGTAATCCACTCATGGACTGGCAGTTGTCATCTCTAAAGAGCCTCCAGCCAACCTAACAGTGCATGAAACACAGAAGCCTCCTTGGTCCACTGGTCCTCCCCCAGGGCCGGACTGAATGGTGAACATCGCAAAATAGTGGGATGTACTGTATGTGTGCCTGAAGAACAAGAGCGCCGAGGTCTTCCGCACAGCGTTCGTCCAGTTGCCGGGGCGACCTCCATCCTCCCCTTGAGCTGTGAAGCGAGTCATCTCGGAGCATGTAGGAGCAAAGTATTTCCTGCTGGCAGACAACCTCTCGTTTTATATGGCAAGTGTGATACCAGAGTCCATGTCGAACCCTGTCGTCACGGGGACGAGGCTACTGCACCTCATGATGACAAAGCCAGAAATGTACATAAAGATATTATCAATATGATTGATTTTAAGGTGAGCAGTTGGGCTCTCTGTAGGCTAATTCCAGTATTTTAATAATTAGGAGGATCAATCAACTCTAAGAATTTCACAGCTTGTGTTTGCTGTGATTATTTTCTCAATAATTGATGTCACTAATCTGAAATACTCCATTACAAGCTACTTAAGATGGACCAAAGTGGCGCCAAGAATTAAGGGAGTCAACGCCACGACGGAAAAGGTCACCGGATTAATCACTGAGACACATGTGCTTGAGTCTTTTATTACCCCCACCTTTTTTTTTTAACTCACCTTTTGCTTTTTCTATGTGCAGGAGTCACTTGAGTTGAAGTGCGCTTGATCACTGAGCTATGAAAGGGTAAGTGACTGGGTTTATTTCCAGACAGTCATGGCAACAAGATCGAAAACGGGCGAAAAAACAGGAGGAAATGAAGGAGCGGCGAAGCGGTGATATGTGAGGACGAAACGAGCTCAGATATATGGGGTGAGCGTCGGTATTGGGTTTGTTTTACGACCTGTACCTGCCATCCGCCTCCTTGATGCTCGTCGTGGCCTTCTGAATGCCGGTTTTCTGCAGCCTGAGGCTAAACACAGTCTCAAGGTAGACGGCTCACAGCGCAGCCTCACCTCGGTGGACGGCAGGACGGCAGCGCTGCACCTCCTTCGTCCTAAAGATTTACTAATTTTATTTTGAAAATTCATCGATGATGTCATCCTGCATGAATATGATTGGACGTTACTGGTCAGCTAACTCGCTTAAATCTGCAGTGATTACGTTCATCAAAACAGTGGAGTTGATCAGCTGCCTCTTAATTAAAGATAGATTTAAAGATCAATAGCTCTCTCAATAGCGATGATATTTACATCCGTCTTCGTTCCAACATCTCAGCGCCGGCTTCGCCTTTTATTAATACGTCTCTTCAACAATTTCACTCAAAGTACCTTTTCAATTAACTCCCACAGACGGATTCATCTGTGACATTGTACAAGCTCCGACTCGCCTCTCTCATCTCCTCCTCACCTGTCACTCACTCGAGTGCTCCATCAACGTCTATTACCGCACGGAACAATTATAAAAAACGAAATCCAACTTCAGTCGGAATCCTTTTAACACCCTCCAACACATAAGATGCCTTAAATCACCCGCTCAATGGGCAGCTTCACTCCTGTACTTCAGAAGAAGGTGTTCAGCCATCAATAGACGCTGCGAGTCAGTCGGTGAATCGCGGGAAGGCGCCGCCGTTAAATGTGTGGGAAGATCATCTGGCATTTGCATAGAGGAATACTAATAAGGGCCGTGGAGAACTTCAAGGGTGTTTTTATTGGGAAATTGGCTTGTACACTGAGGTGCTTTTGAAAAACAGCTTCAAATAATTAGGCGCTGGTAAATATTTCACGACAGAGTGATTTCCACGGTCTTAAAATCTTTGTCAGCTTCAAAATCTGATGCCAAAGTAATGAAGTGGCTGCTTTGTGGGCAATAAATATTGATACCTCGCGCCGGAGGAGAGGCCCTGGATGTTATTGTCAAGAGACCGGGATTGAATGGTTTCAAAAAAAAGAACTTTTTTTTTTTTTTTGCGGTGTAACCTGCTTCAGCGCCGGCTGTCATCTGGAGCATAAACAACAGATGTGTGAAATAAATTGAACATTTGATGCGTGTAGGCGTGGGCGCGAAACTACTCGACCGCATCTCCGCTGAAATTGCCACCCAAGTTCTTTTGGACCTGTGCACAAACCTGACAGCTTGAGAGGAGCTTCTGGGCCGATAACCAAAGCTGACACTCTTTCTATGCATCCTTTTCTAATACGATGTGAGCTGCTACAAGTCGACAAGAAAGGGGAGAGAAAAGGAAGCTGGTCTTCAGGAGCCAGGGGCGTTTTCCTTGTTCTGGCTGCTCAGTTAATTTTTAGTCTTTTATCCTCCACAACAAGGCTTCAAATCATAAATGATTCGATATTAATTAGCGAGGCAGCATGAGATTGTTTACAAGGCGTCCTGGTATCGTCAGCTGCTGGGCGATATCACAGTCCGGTGGGGGTTCACAGGGACGGGCATCTCTAAGACTCTCGGTCAGGTGGTTCTTCCTCTGTTTAAGTGATTCTTTCAAGTATTAAAGTTGTTTTTTTTATTGATGTCATCTGGCTTTTTTTATTTAGTTAGCACCTTTATTTCCCCGTATGTAGTCAAGGCTACACTTTGATTGGGTCAAGTCTGCTCTCCTAAAAGCGTCGACTCAGCAGTAAGGACCAGACTTAGCAAAGACAGTTGGTGCAACAGCTTCCCCCTCCAGCGGTGCATCTCTGTGCTCTTATGGAATATAAAAATCCAACCTCTCTCTCTGTATATATGTTAATGCAGAACCTCACACCACGGCTTCTCCTTTCCCGTCTGTTTAGATATCCGCTGCATAATGTAAATGAAGGAGGCCGCGTGCGGCACCGATCCAATTACCGGCTGGGATGCTAAAGGCTGCCAATTGATGGACAGCTGAGCCGTCTGGCAGCGAGCGATCCGCAGCTCGGAGTCGGATTCTGCAGAGGTGAGCGGAGGGAAAATTGCCGCCGAGGCAGAGCGAGTCAGGTGTAGCGGAAGCATGTTGAATTATCTTCAAACAGGACTAGTAACTGGTGGTGAACAAATCAGCGACACGTAATGACACACGCTTGCCGGTGGGTGTACTCACCAGAGGAGGTTTGATATTCTCAGTCGGAGGGAGTAGACGAGTGTTTCCCTCTCGAGATACGGAACGATGGGACCCTTATTTTCGAGGAGGTTTTTCAAAGAGGAGACAGTTGGTGGCTGCTGGCTCTGCCGCGCGGCGTTGCCCTTTCCAAAATACGCATCACTCAGAGCCTTTTACACATCGACAACAAATGCCACTCTCCACATCAAACGGCCTCCTTGGACAAAGATCACAGACGTTCAAGCAATCAGAGCGAATAATTTCTCGATGCAACAGATTCAAATCACGTGCAGTGCTTTGAGTGTTTTGCATGATCACGAAATAACGAGGACACGGCGTCATTGATGCAAAAAGATTCGACAACCAGGCACGGCCAATAGGCAGGAAGAGCAAAGCAACCTGCAGCTGCGGTAAAGTGCGACATCAAATCAGGAGTGTGGTGCTTTACTATCTGTAAAATCGGTTGAAAACGGTCCGGATTCATAAGGTACCATTAAGGGAAGGTGAAAGGAAACGCTCCTTTTAAAAACACCATCAGATTTTATTTACACCAGCCTGTAGGTTTTTCTTCCAGACCGCCATGAAGATGAAAAAAAAAAAAAAAAAAAGGTACATTTTTATCTCGTTATAAAACATTCCGGACGCAGCGTACAGATGATTTTTTTATGTCGCAAATAAAAAATGTATGACTCTCTCTCACCCGCATGACATGAAAACATCTTTCTCGCTAAACAGTCGCGGTATCTAACCATGCATATAGTTTTATCAGCTCGGGGTTCGGAGATATCCGCCTCTGCTGTCGCCTCAACACAATAGAAGGTGGAATTTGTTCGTGGGGCTCGGAGCGTTTGAGAAATGGCATTTGAAAGACTCATCACTGAGTCTTCCCGGCGACTCCACAGGCCCCCGGTTTCTACTGAAGCCACGTTCTATACAGTCTCTTTAGAAAAACTATTGATGCTGAGGTCTGTGGATTATTCAGAGTAACCAGAACATTGTTTCTGGTAATTGCTGTTTTTTTTTTTTCCCTTTCAATTATTTTGAGGGACTGCATAATCAGCCGCTCATTTGCATTTTCTCTCCATTTTTTTTTTCCCTTTTCACTCTCTGTAACCAGAGGCCCTTTTTCTAAGCTGTGCTACTTGCAAAAGGACCAATGCTTTATTCTTGCAGCAGGAAGAACCGCAGCATCTGGATTCACAGGGGACCCTGAGTCCAAAAAAAACAATCCTCATTGGGATATTTCTGACAATAGCATGAGGTTAAACTGATGCAACCTTCTACATATAACATATGTGATCTGCTAATCTAAAATGAGACATTTTATCATATAGAGTGGGCGTTTAGAATGTAAATCACCTGCGATGTCTGTGTATGCTTTTGTTTTTGCCGGAGGTGCATTCGCGCGTGTGCGTGCCTCGCGCGCGCCGGCTTTTTATTTTCACAACAGGGAGAAAGTAAACAAATTATGATGCAGGAGATGTTACCCACTTCTGGGATAAATTGCCTATTAATCTTGCACTTTCACTTGTGGATCATTTACCCTGGCAAGTCTGCCAAATGCAGCCGCAACTGCCGTTGTAAATACATAAACAGCTTCGCAAAAATAGTCCTCTCTTTGTAGCGCTGTGTCAGAGTAATCACACACTTCCCCCCCTTCAATAATTCAGGCGGGTTGTCTCGCCCTCGGTTAAAGCGTAAAATATGTCTGTGGATACATTTTATTATATATTTGAAGATATTTATTTTTATCTTAGACAAACGTGCCCCGTTCATTTTCCTGTTCAACACATCTTATTTTGAAATCCGTCAGCGTGTATTAATTGCTTAAAGAAGTTGCAGCGTCTACGAATCTCACTGTTGGCCATGTGTCGTTTGAATGCGGGTGTAACACACACGAGTATCATGGTGATCTCTCCGGGAGCAGACTGAAAGTTGGAGGCAGGCGTCCGGTGTTTCTCTGAAAGTGATTCCCGCCTCGTACTGCACCTTGTTCCTCTTCACCGCGGTGGCGTATGTTAACTAGCGGGGCACTTTCCGACTCCCGTCTGTTTTCCATAAATGTGAAATTCATGTTAACCTGTACGTTCACCTCCATACTTCATTGTTCCATAATAACTCACTCACAAGAAAAAATCAGTTTGACATCAATTAAAACTTCAATGTTGTCAATGTTTAATTCAATTGTTTGAATAAAGTTAATTCAGTGTCCGTCAGAGCTCAACTGTGCAGACTGAGATGACACATTATCATACTATATAAACATGAATTAGTTGGTACTGGTTAATAACGATGTTTTACCGTTCAAGGTGATTATTATGTAAATTTGGAGCTGTAATGTATTTAAGTTTCACTTCAGTATCTTTAAGAACTTGTTCCATTTTTTCCGGTTTGTTTGTTTTCCCCATCGATACCTCTGAGATTAGAAAGGAAGAAAAACAAAGTTCTTTGGAAGCAGGACACAATAACAGTGTAAGTTCAACTAGATTGAACTCTGTTTGTGCTACTCGAACATCCCGACTGGCTCACGAGGTAAAACAGAGGAAAAGTCAATGTTATTGTGAGTCTGAATTCCCCGAACTGCTCTGTGGACCTGAAGGTTTCATGCAAACACAGCCTCTTCCTCCTCGCGGCGCCTCTTCTTCTTATCAACAGTGCTACTGCTAACGTTCCTTCCCTGGCATGGGACAGTCGGCTGGCTTCGCTGGTGGCGTCGTCGTCCTGCCAGGAGCTTAGAAAAATTCAGTTTATTTGCATTTATCCTCTGCGACGAGTTCACAGACACCCCGAAAGCGCAGCTTCTTTAGACTTCCTCCTCTTGTTTGCTGAATCATCCACACAAGGAAGTCAAATGATGGCGTTGAAATAAAGACTTTTGTTACCTCCAGGCAGCAGCATTCATCTGTTTGTGGGTTTTGTATTCGCTAATCAAAGATCCATTTACTCGTGTTCTTTCAGGGGTTTTTGCCCTTTGCCGCCTCTCGCCAGCAGTCGATGGAACAAATTACTTCTTCTAAATCAAAGAGGGGTTAAGCAAAGACAAGACAAGATAGTTAACACCACACGGGGTGCAGCAATGACGTGTCACGTGGGTGATTTGATGAGAAAGTCAGCTCTCTTAGTTATTTCATGACTTTCACAAACAAAGGTGGATGCTGCACCTCAACATCAACAACAGCTTTCCTTTTATTTTTCTCATCCTCATCTGGAAAACTTTGCAAAGCCATGAGAGAAAAGTGCAATATAAATATCAATACGAGGAAGCGTAGGACGATAACACAGTGAGAAGTCGTTGTTTGGAGATAAAAACAAAGCAATGACAATATGTTTATGCCTGTTTAAACTGTGTAACATTATTTGTGTTTTCATATATTTCTTTTCGTCGTTCTTTCTCCATAGTCTGAAATGTTGTATTATCCTGAAAGGTGAGGAGCTGCACAGAAAAACATGAGGCAATTTATCTGAGTTCAATGTTTCTGGTTGGGCCATTTATTCATTTTATTGGATATTACGTGAAAGGTCGGGGGTCACCGAGCGGACGGCGAGCTGGACAGAAATGTGCAAAGGGCCTTTACAGCAGCAAGGAAAAAGAATATCAAAACATACCAGTGTGTTTCTTTCTCCGGCTTTGCACACACACACACACACACGCGCTCTTGAGATCCATTCCTGTGGGTGGACAGAACCTTTTCCTTCGCCACGCTACCTTGCATAATGCCTCTCTGCATTGCGTAGGGTACAGGCGCTGCACAAGCAGGCACAAACCCTCAGCAGCAGCAGAACAAACCCACAGTCGGCTCTCCCGAGTCGAGTTCGTCGACTTGTTTGACCTTACGTCCTAAGAGCTGGTACCCACAGTCGAGGAGCCCTACAGCTAAAGGAGCTGCATCCAGGACGGGAAAAAGTTTCCACTCAGACTATCAGGCCAGCCAAGCGATAGATTCGTCTCGAGGTCAAAGATCGAGATGTTTGGCGTAATCCATCCCGCTGTGGCCAACAGGGAATTGACCCTCTGTGTCTCTTCTGGCCCCAGAGGAGAAGTAAATACCATCTGAAGAGCTACGCTGTACGCAATTTATGCGGTTGATTAACATGATATTGCTAAAAACACAACCTCTGACAATTCAAGCACAAGGCATTGATTATTTTTGCAGAATACAAGAAGATTTTAAGGCACATTTTTTTTCCGTTTTATGCCTGGCAGGCTGCTCATCTGTGTCTCGTCGGTCCAGTAACTAACCACACAAGGCCGTCAGCTTGTTCATTAGCAGGTGCACGTTTGATTAGAATTGAGGACGTTAAAACAGGGTCCATCGTGGTGTTGTAAGAGCAGTGCATGGACAGAAATGAGGGAAAAAATTATTCCAAAAAAAAATCTTTTTTCTTAAGGAAAACACTACTAAACCTGTTTTAGCAAGCAAGCGCTCCGTCAAGATAACAATGAGTTTCTGGTGTTACAGAGAAAAAAACAACGGCTCCTAATATCATTTTTAACCCCTGCATGCTTAAGAAAGCAAGATTTGCTCCTTTAAAGATTTAGCACAACAATTCCACTCCGTCACCAGAGACACCATGTTTAGATTAAACTGAGATATCGGCATCCAAACAATGGGCAAGCCACTGTAGTTAAGTATTTCTCTGGAGAAATCTAAAATCATGTTCTCTCAAGGACATTGCCGACTGAGCATAAAAAATAGGAGGGAAAAAAAAAAAACGGAAAGGCGCGGAAGGAAATTGCAGAGCACCCTGTTTCGCTCCCCAGCTGTTTACACAGTGCTGCAGAGGCTGTAAATTCTAAAGAGCTGAAGCATACGGGCGTCATCTCCGGCGCCCGTCATTCCAGAAATTGCCTCTCTTTACCCCTCTCTGGAGGAGTACACGGTTCATTGCCATGCCTGCGGATCCCTTTGCACTGTCACTTTGGTGGTGACACTTGGGGCTCCGATAAACAACCAGCCTCTACAATATCCCGAGGGTAGGTCCCGAGACTGGAAGCCTGCCTCGTCTAAGATATGAAAGATAGTAACATTCTCCTTTTCCTGGGCCTTGTTCTTGCTCTTCATGGCCGGGAATGTTTGGCTTCATGTAGATGTCTCCTCTGAAACTATGGATGGATTCATACGTGCACATGTGCAGTCAGTCAACTTCTTTTTGTATTGCAATGCATTGGAGTGCAGAAGTGAAAGCTTTCAAGGTGATCACATGGTAAGCAACATATGTATTGTAGATAAACTATACTCTCAATACTGGACTGATTTCATAGATTTCAGCCCCTGAATCATTTGGACACAAAGACAAAGGGCCCAGTGAATGAAAAAGTATCCTTCAATGCCATTTTTCTTTTCCTTCTGTCACACTGTGACATCGCTCTGTCAGTTACTACATCCCAGCTAGTTATAATCTGAGTATTCGTGACGGATTCCTCTGACATTGGGCTGCATTGTACTGAGAGACAGAAAAAAAACAAGTTTGAGGGATGCTGCGTTTTCATTTGTGTCGCTAAAGTGCAAGAAATAAAATAGCGTGGCGATTGTTCAACAGAAGTTACACGGCCGTCTTTAACGTAACCATAAGCATCTTAGCTTGATTGACTGCAAATCTGCCGGTTTCCTTTCACTCTGTTATCATTTAAATATTAAATCCACACAAGGTCAAGTAGAAGATCTGTGCATCCTTGACCCTGGCTAATTATTCCACCACCATCTTCTATTGAATCTGACACATTATGAAGGGCTTTTTGTTGGCCCATCCCTCATTTTTAATAGCATTGATTTTTCACCGATCATATCAGGCCTTTGCATTTTCAAAAGGATGCTGACAGATTTTTTTTTTCCCCTCACTCGCTGCCATCCACCTCGCAGACTCTTGCTTTCATTCCCGTCCAAAGGGCTTCAGAGCTGGCAAATTGTGGCTGTAAACACACATCTTCTGCTCCGCAATTATCAAAGGGGGCATCGTGGGAGAGGAATTGATCTGCCGGCTCGCGGTACAGTAAACAAAGACTCCCTGTCCCATGTGTGCTGAGCAATTATTAGGTGCAAAGACGTAGCAGGTTTTTGCATTTGCTATAAAAAGACTAAACGAGTTTGAGCCAAAAAAAAAAAAAAAAAAACGTGTTTGCAAAGTAAAAGTAAAAATCTGTAATAATGTGTTACATTTATATCTAATTAGCACTTCCCACTTGATATTTTTTCAACGCAGGGCCTCCACACTCACATCTGTTGTTGTTGTGGAGGTGGATCAGGTATGTTTTTATCAGGGCGATAGCTTTCCAAATAGAAGGAAATAATTCCCCACATCATATTCCATTCAGCTATTCAATTAATTCCCTTGTTTTCCACGAGCTGGTTTGTCACCTCTCTCATGTCCGCCTGCTATGTCGCTGTATTGTCTTTTGCCCCTCCGAAAGAATCTATTTGTGCGACATTAGATTCAGACTCCGATATGCGATGTCCCAGGGCGCTCGCCAGAGATGGATATATGAATAGCATTTAGGAAAATAAATTGATCTTTGATGGCTGCCCTTCAGGGGGAGTTTATGTGACATTGGTTACTGTCAACAGTCTGTTCTATTTCTATTTTAGCTGAGCGCCACGGGTGGAAATACACTCATGAGGTCCATTGGACTTGGAACAAAATGTGCTATTACCCGTCAATGTGATATTTTTCGAGGTGATGGAAATAAAGAGAGGTCTCTCATTTGCACAACAGGGATCTGTTGAGAGCTCTGGTGCACATAGTTGCAGGGAACATGTGTCACTTTTTAAGTACACTTTGAATGTTAACCCATGTGCCAGATGGGGGTAAAAAATACAAGGTTAAAAGCAGACTGTACTCGTTTTCTGTCAAATCTGCTGGTGGACACATGGCCATGTAATAAAATCAGATTTTCACATAAGCCTATTTGATTTTCCCCTTCCCTCTATTCTCCAATTTCACATGAGTGATAGAGACCATCTGCCTAAAAGATCACAGTCAGCAGAAAGGCGTCACCGGGGCTGCGAAGATTTCAATTATCAATACACCATCTAATACATCGCCGCCAGGCCAGAGAGCCTGGCATCTCGACAGGGTGGGACGGAGAATGTTATTTCTCAAACACATCAGCACATCACTGCAATTTGGCATGATAGTGCAAGCAGGGTTTAAATCAGCCTCCATCCATCAACTTAACTTATGCAGTGGAAGTCAGGTAAGAAGTGTGGGCTGGATTTTCTTTGAGCCAGTACAGGAACTGTAACATGCAATTAGGTACTAACAGAAGTAAACATGCAAAGACAGCGAAAAAAGCCCATTTATCTCCACCAACAGCTTATCAGCCTCGCAGAAGATGTTGATGAAGCTCTGTTGTCCATGGAGGGTTCAACTTCTTTGGCGCTAACAGGCGTGCTAACGTTGGCTGAGGTGTTCCTTCAGCTCAGGCGTGTTGCCACGGACAGCTTTGCATTTCGAATTACAAATAATGCAGCGACTCTTTCCTGTGTTGAAAACTGTAACCACACTTTTAGCTCTTCGCTGCAGAGGTGATGCAATATTGCTCTGTTTCTTTCTCTCTTTATAGTACAGGACCTGTTCGAAACCTGCCAGTCTGGATTGGGATGAATGCCGCTTGCAGCTCATACTGAGCCAGCCGTTGCTAAACAATCACACTGTGTGCACATCAACTTCCCATCAGGCAGTCGAGCTAGCCATCGTTTGCATCTCCCCACATAACATCAGAAATACTTCAAGGTTCGATCAACTTACACACATGTGATGTAGACACTTGAAGACTCCAGTGCTTGTGCAGAAAGTCTGAGACATACTGTGTGTAATAGCTTCCATATGCATATTTCATACCTTGTAATGAGGGCGAAGCATGTAGACTTAATATATCATTAACAAAAACCATATCACACACTAATTATCATCTAATACAGACTAGTTTTATGTGTTTTCAGATATGTCTGGAGGGGATCTTTAACCGTACCATTGCTGCATTGCAGAAGAAGCAAAAATATTTGAAGTATCCAATGAATCCAACCTACCTTGTGATACATAGAATCTTTAATTCACCTTACACTCGCACCATCAACAATACTGTGGACACTGACATGTTTAAGTGTAATATATAAACACAATATTCAGTTGGCATGTTTTTGAGTCTGGTTGCAACCGTTTGCTGACAAGTGAAGCGTAAAGAAGTTACACGCAATACTGTATCATTCCTGAGGCCGTTGTACTGTGCAGGCTTTGTGCAGAGGAATAGTTTCTCGCTGTGGAACCGCTGCATCGGGGCGACTCTGAGAGCTCTCAGAATGTCTTCATTAGCCGAAGGAGCACTGGATAGATGATGTTTTACGGTGCCATGTTGGATACTGTACCAGAGGAGAGGTTTATGTGTGCGGCGTTCCCGCAGGTTTGACAGGCAGATGGACAGGTGCCCGGACGGGTATAAGTGCACCTGTCTGTCAGCCGCCTGTCATGTACTCCAGTGTGTCTGTGTCCTGTTTGCATGTCTGTTGGCTCAGACTGCCAGTGTGTTCCGATCATGCTTTCTGCCAGTTTTAGAGAATTAAAAGAAAACGTCTTTTCTTGAATACTAATTGCCTCGCTTGTTTACCACATCGACGCTATTAATAGAACATGATTACTTGCGCTAATTATGCTCTCATTTCCCATATATTGGTTTTCACTTGTTAATCATCCCTCCACCATTACAGTATCACATCATTATATGCCCTCAGAGTATCAAGCCTAACGCCAAACAGTGTGAATTTAGCAACATTACCATATTGAACAGATTTATTGATATTCAGTGCATTATAGGACAATTGACATTACTTAGAATGAAAGTCAGAAGCGGAGTTTAAAGCCGGTGGCTATCTGAGGAAGCATAGCTGTGCTTTGAGCTAAATGCTAATGCCGGCTTGCTAACGTGCTCACAATAACAATGCTACTATCAGGGCCGCCAATTCCCAAGATTCCGACGTGTGACACACGCTCTCCCTTTCAACCTCATGCTCTCACAGTACAGAGAAAAATTATCACTTCAAAGTGACACCCACAGATATGAACAGACGGAACAAATGATCAGAGCCTATATGCTCACGACGCAGGTTGTGTAGGGCCGCACACGTTACGCACAGCACAGCACTCCCCCTTGTGTCAAAGTGGTTGTCAATGTTAGTGTCATGAGAGTCAACAGCAGTCAGGGAATGTTAGCTTGCCGTGCAGATAACTGTGTCTCGCATAAGTGCACGAAATGAAACTGCAGCGACCTCTGTAGTCCAGACAATATGTGCAAGATGGAAAGCAATGCATTTGTATCCATTATTGATTGAATATTGATTAGCTGGATAATATGGATGCACCTTCGCTAGTGAATATCCATTAAGTATTCAGCCAAGCCAAAGTTTAAATAGTATTTTACCTGCAACAAATAGGTAATATTTATTATTTCTGTTTGTTTGTTGGTCTGTCTCCCAGTCAGCAGGATTACGCATAAACTTACCTTAAATGATTTTCATGAAACTCGGTGGACAATGGTCCAAGGAAAAACCAATTAGAGTTTGGTGCAGGTCTGATACACAAATCCTTTTTTTTTTTTCTTTTGTTAAAATTGTGATTACATAAGCTATTCTTTCACACAGTGCTACTTAAGCAAAAACACAGGAAGGAAATGATGTGTTGCTTACACCCATACTGCTGCACTTGAGGATAGTCTTATATCCCGCCAACACATTCAGTCACTTATCGTTTAATTGATTTTATAATGATTATGGAGGGCAGAAGAAATGACTCACAGATTGACTGTAACTTAACTTCCCAAAAGTCTAGAATCAGTCAGTTAAAAACCTTGTACACCATGTGTTCTTCAATTAAGTTACTCATGAAAAATAGAATGATGTGATTACCATTTTATAACCTCTTTCTGCTTTGATCTTACACAGTAGAATACAAGGAAACTCACATGCATTTATAATGAAGAGTCCTGACGTGACTGCAGGAACAAAGCGGTACAACGGTTCAAATAATGAAGTAAGAAAATACACCGAAACAATCTTTTCTACTCGTTAATCTAAAAAAAATAGAAATAGATACAGTGAGAAATTCCCCTCTTGCTCACGTCCTGCCTCAGAAAGAAGATTGTGTTTGTGTTTTCACATAGTCTTTGATTTGATGCTCCATTCTCGGACAGAAGAAGCGTTGTCTCATAGGTGAATTGTTCTTGCCTGCCCTTGATGTCCGACCAGGTCATGTACACCACGCAAGGTCTTGTCTACCAGACTTTGGGGCTAGACAAACTGACGCCTCTTCTGTTTGGGCGTGACTTTAGAGATGCCAGGGTAAAGTTCTTGGCTTCTTCGGAGCTCTTCAAGGGAGATGGTAGGTAGCAGATCCTGCCCTGGTGGAACAAGGTGTTGAACGGACTTGGATGAGTTCTGCCGCCCTGGACTCTGCAGCTGCATCCCAGTGGTCATGAGAATCAAGGACAGCTTTCACAATGTTGTTACACAGGGGTGGGGAACAATGGGACTGACTCACAGTAATTAATTTGACCTCTTCGTCCAGTGACACTGGACTTTTAAGCGAAATACATCCTGAACTCCATTTTCTCCAACTTCATCAGATTCGGCAAGCAGATTGCCGTAAGACTACGCCCAACTGTCTTGGCAAACGGGTCCCGACTGAGAGCATCAGCCACTATGTTCTTGGTTCCTGCAATGTGCTTCAGACTGAACGTATAAGGAGCGAGCTTTGCGCCCCATCGCTGATCGCAGGCGTCGAGTTTGGGCTTAGTCATTATGTATGTGAGTGGATTATATCTGTCCATACTGTGAAGGAATTGCCCTACAGCCAATGGCTGAATTTGTCACACACACTCCACTTCAGCGCCAAAAACTCAAGTCAGTGAGCTGGATAATTCTTCTGAGAGCTGCTCAGGGTCTTACTTGCGAAAGCTATTGGGCGTGCTTTACTTTCACCAGCTGGTACTTGTGACAACACTGCACGAGGCCCATCCAAGGAAGCATCAGTTGAAAGAATCAGCAGACGTGAGAAATCAGGATGAGCAAGGACCACACAGTCCAGCAGACTCTCTTTAAGACTGACAAAGGCAATGTCACACTCTGGCGTCCAGTCATCACTTTGACATCGTGGATATGACTTCCACCTTCGCGGGATCCACAGCTACTCCGCTTCCATTTGCGTATGACCCAAAAACTTGACAGATGACCGCATCAGGTGACACTTCTCAGGACTCAACTTCAGGTTGTGGTCTCGTAGGCGCTGGAAGACGACCTCCAGTCTCTGTAGGGCCTCCTGTTCAGTTGATGCAAAAACAAGCAAGTCGTCCAAATAACACAACAAGCTGCTGAAGTTCATGTCCCCAAATATACTCAGCATCATGCGCATAAATGAGGCGGGACTATTGCACAGTCCCTGCGGCATCCTGTTATACTCATGCAAGCCTAGCGGTGTGGTGAAGGCTGTGTACTTCTTGTCCTCTTCAGCCATGGGGACGTTGTAGAAACCAGACGTTAAGTCCATCGTGTTGAAGTATGTGTTCCCTCCCAAGGCAGCCAAGCCGTCTGACTGATGTGGAAGGGGATGGGCGTCCTTGAGTGTTCTCGCATTCAACCACCGGAAATCGGTGCAGATCCTCAAGTTTCTGCGGTGATGTATACTCACTCACAGATTTCCGAATTATCCCCTTTTCCTCCATGTCCGTCAAGACTTGATGTAGTTTCTGGTAGGAGCAGGGGGTACTCTCCGGTAAGGAAGGCGAAATGGGCGATCATCAGTAAGTCGAATGCGGTGGACAAAGCCCTTTGCCTTGTCAATCTGACTCGAGCCTTGGAGGAGCTCAAAATCTTCCACAGACTTGCATAATTTGCAGTGTTTTCTCTGGTCAGACGGGTGCTGCCTATACATCGGCTGGTTGTTGCTCCTGTATTTCACCAGCTGTCCACTTCTCTGGCGTTTGAACCGCAACACTGCAGCAAGGGAGGGATCTGGACACATACTTGACAAACATGGTTACGTCTCGACGGGGATCATCAATATGTCGTCCATGTCCGCTCAAGCCCTCCTCAGCTGCATCAACAGCTTTGTTAAGGCGGATCCAGCTTCTTCTCCTCTCTCCTGCTACAGGCACCGTGCTATAGAAGTCTGCAAGAGGCATAATCGAACATGACGCACCACCGAAATAAACCGGTGGTGTGTCAAGGAAACCTCAAACTCCAGGAAGCATTTGTCCCCCTCATCCAGGTCATGGCACCATTGTAGCCGGTCTGCGCCTACTCCTCAGCAGACCCTCGCTACGACTCTGCGTTGTGTTGTGCATGGATGGACAAGGGACTTGGTTTCTCCCTTCAGCCGAAACTGGTGGCGTATTTATTTCTGAAAAAAATAAAGACATGTATTGCAGCAGCATTAGGACACAGACATCTGCAACACACCAACTTGTGGTGAGGAAAAGACGGCCATTAAGCATGCTGCAGGGGCTGTGTGTGAGTCCTCACAAGTGCTGCTAAACTAGCAGTGTTTTAGCGAAACTAATAAAACGTTTGCTAAAACACTTACAACCCCTGAAGTTAAGTCTGGAAGAGTAGAAATCTACTTGAAAGCATTCAAACCTTTTTGTGATGTACTGAAGAATTCCAAAGCTGTAATACACTCCTGCAAAACAACTACACAGCAACACATAATTAGCTTATAACATTGTTTCACAGTTTAAAATCAGATAAACAATATAAACAACTTTTAGAACGGAAATCTACCACGAGCACAGAACAAACTCTCCTCACCTCAGTCTCCCATAGAACAACTGAGGGAGAGAGAGTGCAACAGGTGGATGGCATCACTGCAGGAGGAAGTGAAGACTCCAAAATAAAAGACATAAGCTCCCAAAACGATCTTTTGTAAAAAACATTTCAAAATAAAAGTGACAATAAATAATATTATAACAGTAAAATAAAACATGAGGGATTATTGGTGGAATGCATTATATACCTGCTAAAATTGCACGAAGCAGAGCTGTTCAACAAGCCTGTATTTCAGTAGTAAAATCCTTGTGAATACATTTTAGAATCATTTGTATCAAACAATAACTGTTTTGACTTCCGTTAAGGGGTTTGGACTCCTACACAGACTCATAAAAAACAGATAAGTGCTTGGACAGAGAAATCCAGACGACAGATTTCAAAGTAAAGAATCTAAACAAGTAATTCCAAAGTGACTCGCAACATAAAAGCAGGTCCGAGGTACGAATACTTGACTGGAAAACTATGACACAAGGAAATGCAGTGGCAACTAAAAAGAGACAAGAGAAGGTTTCAGTTAACAGAAAACTAATGACTGAAGTTGCCTTCACCTGACAAGAACTCTGTTCTTTGCTCACCGTGAGGAACAGAGCAGAGGCATAGTGGTGCAGATGCAATCGTACGTCCTGATGTTATCTCATTTGTTGTGCTTACACGTAGTTAGGTACCACCTCACTCCCCATAAGAGAATAATGGCAAAGCCAGTGCAGAGCGGCTTCATGTGTGGCAGCTTAACAAGACACTGGTAGGTAACTTCAGAAAAATCAGATGAAGACAAGTAAACACAACATCTGACACATATGGGCAGAACTTCAAATTAAAACAGGCTGTAAGGCTCTTAACAGAATCAACATAACAAAACACAACCTTGCTCATTGAGAAATAATACAATGTTGATCGTCAGTTCTCCTCAAGATGAATGTTGTAACTTTGATGTTTCCCTCTTTTTTTTTATTGAACGCATCAGGTCAAAACATGAATGTGTTCAATGCTTTGGTTGGCTTTCAAAACAAGTTATATTCCCATTAGTCACAGCTGTACTTTGCTTCATGGTAATTCACAAACACATCCTGAACATGGTCAACGTAACACAGCGTGACGTATGCTACCATGCTAACCGACAACATATTTCCTACAGCTGTTCCTATGTGACAAACTGAGCTGCCAGCATGACTTGCGACTCCTGGGACTCTAATTTCGTGAACCCAGTGGTACAGATGTTAGTCAAGTGCCCAGTGCACATCGGTAATTTCATGGGTGCACCTGTGCCACACTTGGATATGGTTTGGGCTCAGAAAGAATACATTAGCATACATTTTTGCTGGGTGTGTTAAAGACTGTGAGAGTCAAGGCCAAAACCATTTACAACTTTCATCCCCTTTAAACACGGAGCTTTCGCTGTCATAATGCATAAATTCTGGAGTGTAACTCAGTGGAGACTTAAGCAAATTCACTTTTCTGGATGTTTTAGCAGTCACCGTGCTTTTGGTGTGTAATTTTGTTGGCGAAACGATGATCAATAAACTGGCCATTTGCTGTGCACCATAGTGCCATATACAAAATGATAATAGATAATACCGTGTATTATGTTGTATGTTGTACTTGTTTATATCTGTAATAAAAAATGTACTTTACATGCTTGATTAAGTTTTATACACACCCTGAATAAAGTGACATAAGTGGACCGAATTCAACCTGATCTGAAGATGCACAAAGTCTCTGCACCAAGATTGTGACTGATTGGCATCGTCACGACTGTGACTGCGCCGATCCTCCCACAGTGGTGCACGAAATTGCACACCAGAAATGTACCAGTGTTACACTGCGCTTCATGCCTTTTGAAATTCAAATAGGGTCCTGGGAAGAGATGTTTTGTATTAAGACACTCAGAGCATCCACAATAGTTACTCACATCAGCTGTGAATCTGAGATCACAGTGTGCCAAGAAGTCTATTATTTAACCTGAAAATAGAAATTGGAAAAAGGATACCAATTTAGAGCAGAACAGGATGGAAATAGATGACACGTCAAGGCCTCCTTGATGTTTTACAGAATTAATATTTTGTTCACTTTTGTTGCACTGCTACTACTCATTTGCAAAGAAAAAGAACAATGCTCCCGATGTTGGTAGTGACAGGTCTCTGTGGCAGGGAATTATATTTCATGTTCAACAGTGTGAAAGACACACAAGAGAAAAGTAATTTCATAAATGTGAGAATTTGCCACCTTTGCTTCACCATCCCCCAGCAAGCCCAGTGTATCCTATCGTCATGCATATTCACATCTTTTAAATCTAAAGTGTGTGTGGACAATAGCAGAAAGAAGTCTGCAATGTTCTCTTATATCATGTTGATCCTTTTTTTAAGCAGCAGACACCAGTGGCCAATAGAAGAGCTCATCAATGCAGATGAATCATTAATTCAAAGCTGTTACAATCTCTGTTATTTTTGCCAACATCTGCTATGAAGACTCAAGGTTAAATTCGCCTCTGGGGGGAACCATAATTGTGGAGAGCATATGTTGTTTATGGGCTGCGATGGAGCCTTAAAAAGAAGACCAGCTTCTCCTGGAAAAATTATTCAGTAAAGATAGTCCGGGACTCACATGGGTACCAGCTAAGAAATTGTTAAGTAGGACTAATTGCTTATTTGTATGCAGGGCGCACTTTGCTGTTAAAAAAACATGGATAGTGAAGAAGAAAGTTAAAACCACCTGCTTTTGGAAAAATTCAGTTTTCCTACTTGTTATTTGAATGCTCTTTTCTTAGTTGGGCATCAACCAAGGGACCTACATTTGGTGGGACGTCCGTGGGGAAATTTTGGATAATTCAAAATAAATAGGAAATCCTAATTTATTATCATGACAGTCATGAAATTTAAATTGTCAACACGACACAGGATAAATCACCAAGCATGTGCTCACTGGTAAATGTTATTTTCTTATAGATGTAAAGCTAGCTATCAGCCTTTTAGCTACTTACATTTCTCTGCAAATCCACAATGCTAATCCTGAGTGAATTAAGAGGAAATATTGCAGTAAGTTAGTCGGTCATGAGGATAGCAAACTAGCAATCCTGTAAAAAATACTAATGCTCCTCTAGCTTGGTCGACAAGTATAATACTAGCATGTTTTTAGCAAAACACCCTTCATAGCCTTTAGCTTTCTAGCTAATGTGTTGTTTAATGTCAGCTAAGTATATTAGCTTGTACAACATTGTTATGCCTAACTATTAGTGCTAGCATTTGCTAAACTACGACTGGTAAATATTATTATCTTATGTATGTAAAGTTAGTTAGCTATCAGCCTTTTAGCTACTTACATTTACCAAGAGATAATCTTTCTTTCTCTGCACGTCCATGATGCTAATCCTTGGTGAATTAACAGGAAATTTTGCAGGTTAGTTGGTCATGAGGATAGCAAACTAGCAATCTGTTGAAAGTACTAATGCTCCTCTAGCTTGGCCGACAAGTATAATACTAGCATTTTTTTTAGCATAAAAACACCCTTCATAGCATTTAGCTTTGTAGCTAACATGTTGTTTAATGTCAGCTAGCATTAGTGCTGGCGTTTGCAAAGTTACCCAGCCCAGGACAACCAACTGAGTCTTTAATATCACTGAACATCTGTAATTTGATAACAGTATCATAATGATATGATCACAGCAGGCGAAGCACCTGCGGCACGACAGTCTGGATCGAGTCGCGCTTCAGCTAGCTCTCTCATCTGAGTGAGCACACTGTGTCGCTTCTGATGCGGCCTAAATTCACTCATGTAATCCAGGTGGGAACAAACAAAGATCGCCAGTGGGAATATGAAGAAACCCTTTGTAGAGCAGATGGGTTGATATTTTGATTTAAACACATATGCAAGTATTAGTTGCCCTTACGTGTGAGGTTTTCTGTTACTTCCTACTATGTCTTGTTAGTTATGAGTTCCCTCTGTTCTCTATTCCCTGTATTCCTTGTTGGATTTTATTTTTTATCATTGGCCTCTGGTGGATTCCAACTCAAGTTAGGACTATTTTATTTTGCCTCTTCGTTGGACTATTTCTCCCAATGTAGGGCTTTAATTTGTTTTTTGTTTTATTTGAATTCAAACTGTTTTCAGCTTGCCTTAGGTGTCTGCATTACCGTCCTTTTCCATCACTTTAAACCTCACACGTAACACTGTCACTACCATAAATTACGCCCATGGCATCTACTATGCCAAGATTACATTTTGTCTCCTCCGAGGCAGCCATCAAATCCTATCAGAAGCTGTTTAGGCAGGCTCTGACTTGTGAGTAGTGACAGATAACTAAAAACAGTCTGTCCTCAGGGATGGCTACCATCAGTCTAATGTATGCCGATTTGACTTTTTGTTCCTCTGCCAAGGACAGAATACCACCTGCTAAGGGATCTGATTTTATGTGCATGTTTATGGACGTCCCAGCTCCAGAGAGACCCTTCTTGAGCGATAGCTCACCGCCCCACAAGGAGAAACCTGCCCTACCCACTGCCACACCTCTCTGCTCATTCATCATAATGACAAAGAGAGGGGAGAATATCTCCATATCCCTAATCCCTCTCTGCTTGCATGGAGGGGACATCATGTCAGCAGACCACTGACAGGTAGGGAGAATTAAAGACAGAGTGGTATGGTTGAATCCTGAAGTCTAGTGAGAGCTAACATTTTACATTTATTTTGAAAGTACAAACAAAATGCCAGATTTCCACAGGATAAAACCTACATCTCAAATTCCAATAGCAATACATTAATCAGTGAGTATAACGTCTGACTGGCAGAGATTAGACCAAGTAATGGATTTAATGTTGATGTATCAGATAACCGTGAAGCTTTTAAGTGGCAGGGACAAAAGTACATCTTGATGCGAGGTAGGATCCCCGTCTGATTTAAACAGGAAACATGACCCTTTGACCCTCTGTCATGTCCTCACAAACTGTACTTTATTTTAGCCTCTGACACATCAAGCCTGCAGTCAACCACATCCACACTCTATATAATGACAGAGGTGTGCAGACTGTGGACCATTTGCACACTCTCAATGGCCTCCCTTTTCCTCAATATTCCCCAGATCGTTTGAAATTCAATTATGCTAATCACGGCTAAGGTCGGGGACATAGAGGCACTCTGCTTCTCTCTTTTGCTCTGCTTCATCTATGTGCCTTTGAGAATAATTATTCTTAAAAGCATATCATTTAGAGCCCTTTAGGATTTAGGATAATTTGCGCACTTTGGAGTAGGGATGGCTCCTGATGCACTCAAAATGTTGACCGGTCAGAGGTTGAGGATGCTGAACAGGCGGCGTGTTTCTGTGGTGTTGTTGACCTCGGGAGGATTTATCTTAAATGTATGCGGGTTGTACTGTCTCGATGAGTGTTTACAAAATACTAAAGTAGCACAAAATACACATGATATCTCCGATCACATAGTACCGGCGGCTGGAAAATAATTCAACTCCAGTAAAACTTTAAATGTTTTCAGATGACCGTTTAAAGACGGGTCTTACTTTCATGACATTGTGCTTCGTAAGTCAGCATCATCACCAGCATGGACTAAAGGCAGTGTTGTTTTCGGGTGTACAGCTAGTGTAATATGTATGACAAGCTGCTGACCGGCCAACATAGTCGACAAGATGAAGAGATGAGTTCTCCTCGCTATTCCAAATACAAATATTTTATTTCCTTCCTGCAGACTCCCTTTATAAATCAGTGATATTACTGCAGCGGTGTCCTGTCAGACCTGGAGCAGGGGTTATCTTCTGTCCAGCAGGCACAGCAGTGCCTTGCCCTCAGGCAGGCTGAAAGCACAGAGGAAAGCAGGCAGAGAGCTCCAGGTCTGCTGATACCCTGCTGCCCCGCTGCAGCTTCCCCCCGTCCACACACAGACACACACACTGGAACTTCCCTCTGAAGTCGATGTACCACCAGTTAGGGGAGATGTTTGCCTTCGAGGCTTTCTATCTAAAAGGCTTTCCGTCAGAGAGCGCTTGCTTCAGAAAAAACCTTCTGGAAGCCAGGTGAAGAAGTGTAAATACTGGGTCGTTAAATGGGATATAAAAAAAGTTCTTTTAATCAGGACATGGGTTTCGGCTGCTGCATGTTTCATAGTTTGATGTCAAGGAATCGTCAGTATGTGACAGTCGGAGATGAGAATGAATTGGACAGGTCGACCTTAAGACGTCACAGCAGATTTACAAACAGGTGTAATATGGATAAACTATCCTAGTAGATCGTGTTTCATTTTAATACATGTGGGCATCCCTGACATATTCTATATTCTATTGCCTATGATCTATTAAATCATGTTCACCACCACCACATAATATCAGCATTATCCTGTACCCTCACTGTGCCACTGTGTTGCAGCCAAACCAAAAATACTTTAAATTTTAGAAGTTTTGAAAAAGGAAAACTTCAATTTGAGCCTGATTCTTGGTTTCATTTTCATGACAACTGTGGCAAACGTTTCTCACAATGCAAGAGTTTGTTTCCTGTAATGCTCACAGCCAGCGAACTAATAATACCAGTGTAGTTGAATCACCGAAGAAACAGCGAACTGCTGTTGTTTCAAGAGGTCAATCACATTCCGAGCTCCGGCACCTCTTTCGTTCTCCCTCTGGGAAAGAAGCCCAATCCAGCTTTCACATTCAAATTCTATCAAGTGTAAAAAGTCAAGGGAAGGATGCTGCAAACAACCGTTATTGGAAATGTATAAGCAAACTTTTTAAGATGGATTAAGGGCCGAGGCTGCCATTTAAGGTGCCAACCAGCTCATCAGAAGCAACTACAGGTTCAGTGTCTTGCTCAAGGACACTTCGACGTGGGAGCTGGGGATCGCACCAATAGCCTTCCCATAACTAACAGCCACTGTACCCACTGAGCCACGCCGTCTTTAGATCAGTTATATATTTCAAATTTGCTCAGATTTAATTTAAGAAATCCACAAAAAAGGGGCCTGCGGAGAAACAAATTAAATGGGGGAAATGAATTGAGGTCAGTACCAGCATGATCAATTCACACTTTAAAGCTCTCAGCAAGGCAAGAAGATTTGTGCAACCATTGAGCATGAGAACTGAACATTAGTCTCCTTCGAGGCATCAGAGTGATACTCTGACGAAAATATCAGACCGTAGCCCACTGATACGGCTCAGCGTCTTTTCTGGAAACAGTGGTTCCTTAACTTGATTTTCATTAAAGTCACTTATTTTGTTTACAGAGGCATGCGACGTCTCTTGCTCCACTTTGCCGCTGTGACTGATATTGTTTTGGGATGTTCACGTAGCGGGTATGGAAACAAAATCGCCTAATGTACTGGAGAGAACAAAATGTCTCGTAAATGTATTATTTGGCTTGATGACACTGCTTTGGGCAGTTGTGTACCTCCACTGTTTGGCAGAGCTGCATCTTCCAGCACAATAACTCCATTATCGCTGCTTCAATTTTCTCCTGAACTCCTCAAATAATAAGCGGTTATTTTACAGGGCGACCAGTGGTAATAATGTCCATTACTCGCAAGCCGAATTGTTGGTCCACCTCTTAATATTGCTATGTTGATTGGACATGTTTGCTCAAATATATCTGTGAATTCATTGACTGACATTTAATAACACTGAGTGTCCAATAGCTCGGGTCTGGGAGTGGAAAGGAGAGAGGGCACAGCACAATCTGAGAGCACGAACAGTGGGGCTGAGATATGATAGCCATTACAGAGATGGCAGCTTCGGCCAGGTCGAAGACATGGAGGTCATTCACAGTGGGACTTGGCCACACACACACTTTCACCTGCCAAGCAGCAAAGGCAACTTCAATAGCCGAGCAACACCATGCTGCAAAAGGCGAGAGGAAGACTGTCCTCAACAAAGTCATTGCGCAACAGGGAGATGCACAAAATATCTCGCTACGCTCCAGTGAAACGCTGTTCGCACTGGCAAAGCCTTACAAAGGAGCACTTTGCCCAACACACAGCAAGTCACTGCAGTTGTGAATTGCTATTCATACTTGTAAAATCATTACACAAAAACACGTTTCCAATGTGAGTCCAACAGATGATCTCCTGTCTAACTATGCCAGCTAACATATTTATACCTTGTATACTTGATGTCAGAGCAATCGGTGTCACATCAGATGTAGACAGAATTAGTACTAATTCATGCATGTTCAACAACCTGCGATACTCAGGGAGATGAAGTGATATTCAGAAAGACAGACCATGCCGATGATGTCTCCTCTTCACTTTCTTTTGTCGTTTTAAATTCTGACAATGCAGCTGCAGATGAGAGTACGGTTCCCCCCCCTCACTGAATGGCACTACAGTCATTATAAGAGAAGCAATTTTGAATCGTCCATGGACCAGTGGAGTGTTAAACATGTACTCTGCAATTAAGGGAGGATAACAAATGTGGCATTGAAACTCTGGGGTATATTATGTCAGCCCCCTGATAAATAAAATGTATAGATTGGCTGTGGGGGGGTGCTTAGTAGCCGTGCTTTCAACGGAAGCAGAAGCAATTTCGACAACACAAATGTCACCGCCTCTGAGTGACAGAACCATGTGTTAATATGATTGTAATGCAGCGCGGCGGCATCGGAGAAACATAACAAGACGGAATAAATTCATTTCGGAAAATGCTGAAATAAATAAATCTACATCCCCAAATGTCAAACGAGATATTGAAAGAAGATGGGATGTCAAAGGCAGCGTGACCTCTTCAACTACATCAAGGCACCTTGAGCGCGATTGCCGTTAATGTATTCCGAAAAAAAAAAAGCAAGACAGCTTCTTAGAGACCAGCTGTCCCCGGCTGCAACCGAACCGCCAATCATCTCGCGGCGACAGTCTCATTCCGAAGTTGAGCCCAAGGCAGAGTTGAAGCAGAGTACAAACATGAAGGAGAAGCCATATGGGAAAGGAACAGGTGGAAGGAAAAAGAAGTAAAATGTGGAGTCCAGGAGTGAAAGATACCCCCCGGGGGAGTTAAAGCTGTGTCTAAAATACCTCCGGCTTCCAGGCACATCTAACACTTGATTGATTTGATGACCTTACGAATGCAGAGGGAACAAATGAAAATATGAAGGATGCCCCAAGGATGACAAGAGACCTATCAATCGATGACTTTACCCCTTTCGTCCTAAAGTTGCAACAAAACAAAAACGAATAGATTCAGATCAGATCTTCCAGCCTCGTAGACAGAAACGACTTTGAAACGAAAAATATTATTTAAACAGGAAACCATCAATTGAACGAGCCGCTTCAATTCTGTAGACACAGAAACAAACACTCTCAGCTGGAAACAGATGCTCCCCTTTCAACCAATCAGTAAGTATAAATAGAAATATGAGGTACATAAAGATGCGTGGATGCAATCAGAAGGTGTCCCAGCGGACTGGTGCAGATACGAGATAGCTATCCAAAGGAGCAGGAGCTTCTGAAAAGCCGACACCGCCATCAAATTACAGTTTCGCAAGCATCACATATGACATCCCGCAGTCCAATGTGAATACACCCCAAGACTACAATACCACACAGGAGGACGCCACGGAGCCCCAGTCTCACTCACTCTCAAACTCCCTGTTGGAAACTCCAACAGTCTTTTGTGAGAGACCCTAATTACTTTATTTGCAGCTGCAGAGCTCCGACTCCGAGCGTCTTGGCAGCAGACCCAGGAGAGAGCAGGGAGACGGAGAGAGAACAGGTGATTCATATAACACCGCGGAACATTGTCCAGCTGCACATTTGTGCGAGAAATAAATTGGTCACAGTGCCGATGTCTGTAATACTAAATACTGCTTTTAGGCGATCAAGAATCCATCTCCTACTTCAGGCTCACTTGGTGCGCGAACAATTACCTGCAGCTGGAAGTAAAAAAAAGACAAAGGAACACTTAATCAACACTGCCAGCCCTCAGAGCGTCCACAAGTCCACCCGCAGCCTCATCTGCATGCGTAATGAAACTGTTGAGATGCGGACTTCTAATGCGGACTAGACAATAAATGGAGCTTTGAACAGCACATCAATGACATCCCCGAACAACGCCATGCACAAAGTCATCCCAAAGCTCCCATCAGATACACATACAGATCCCTGGCTTGGAAACATGCACGCTCTGCCATACGTGGCAAATGTAGTAACATGGGTCGGACCAAAGGTGGACCTGTGGCTGAGTTTAGGCCGCCACACTCATCCTGGATGCCGTCATTACATGTCAAATATTGGTCATAAGAGAACTGAAGATCTGGAACATTTTGTCCCAAACATTCGGTTCTATCTGGGAAGTGGTGATAATCCAAAATGAACTAAATCGGCGATCTTTTGGGAGTTAAAGCATGTCAGAAATGTCAATAGTCTTCTCGTGACGGTTGCTTGCTTATGAGAACTGCGGAGAGCTGTCGGCCGAGGTCAAATGAAAATGAAAGTGAAGCTGAGTGGAAAGCGTACCAAATATTTCAGATTGCCGGCATTACTGTAGGTGCTGCCATCACACCAGCAAAGGGCAGGCTGTCAGCCTCCCCAACCGATGATATATGGTTGAAGCATCCAGGGGCTGCTGCGTTTGTGATCTCGTAGTTTCGGTGTTCGACAGGCCAGAAAATACAAGACCATGTCTGCTTATGAATGCTAAGCTATGATTCCACAATCATTATTTGGCAGGTTTTTTTCCCCCCCAGTGAATTCATAATCTCCTGGAATATACATAAAGCATCTTGTAGAAGGCAGAGCAGCTGGTGAGGATCTTTTTTTTTTTCTTCCCTTCTTTGCATTACTTTTCACGGAAGCAATATTCGCAGGAAAGCGAGGTGTCGGTATGTTTTGTGTAAAAGCCCAACCTCTCCCGTGGGCTCTGCTCCCGCTGCTGTCTGAGGAGACTTTGGTTTGAATGATACTGACCCTCGCAGTCCCACTCACAGTTGCAGCATCAGCGGAGCGGAGAAGGAGGGGCGGTGTCGAGGTGAGGAAATTGTCCTTGAAACATGTAACAATGGCTTCAAGTGGAATGTGACACGTCTCTCCCGGGTCTGACAATATTAATCTATCTGCCAATCACCATAGGCACCCATTCCCCTCTAGCACCCCCAGAGTGTGTATTAATTAGGATGCTGTCACCCTAAACGAAGTATTTGGTGCATAACAAGACAGTATCTCTAAAGTCATTATCCTGGGCACTACGTGGGTAGCAGAATGCTTTTTATATTATTACTCAAGTGACAGTCTTTACAACATTTCCACTGACGTTTTTATGCACCAAGCTTTATGATATAATGCAAAGGGAATTTACCTGTCAACGTTGGTCTATAGGGTGCTGTAATGGACTGCGAGGAAATGGCAATGCTGCTTTAATTCTTCCATTTAATTTAATTCTTTGTTGGTGTCGTCTTTCAGGGCCGACGTAACAAGCATGTAAAGTTTTGGAATTCCTGTCAAACCGAGTATTAATCTGAAGAGGGATTGAAGTGAGTGACATTGTGCTCACCGGCTGAAGGTGCTTCCGCAGCTCAGCTATATAAAGAATGTGGTAATATGGCTCAGTGACAGGGTCTTTGCAAAAAAAAAAAAAAAAAAATGAGGCTACCTTCCTCAAGGGTCCCCGTCTGTTTCGCACGATAATTGAAAATAATGTAAAAATAGTCGTGCGCCGTGGACACGGGTTAACTCTCTGTGGACAAGGTCACACCTTCTCTTTTTACTTTAATTTCCACATGATTAATTGCAGACCCGATGTTCATTGTGAACCGTGTATTACATGTGCTCTATGATGTTCGACACGGCTTATTCGATTAAACCAAGCAGGGGGTCGGCTTCCGAGGGTGGAGGAATACTGATGTAGTACTGCATATGTACGACCTAGTAACGCCAAACACTTCATTCATATTATTGCAGTGCAGTTGCCAACCCTCCCCGGCTCCCTTTAAAAAGAATGACACAATAGCTTTTCATCACAGCTGATCATCCCCCAGTGAAGAAGAATAGACAGACACACTCAGGCTGTGAAATCAAAATGTTCACACCAATCAACTGTCAGATTTCAAGTACATCACATGCAGGGTTTTGTTGCTATGGACACTGCTGGCATGAAGAGCACCGGAGGCATAAATCTAATCTCAAGGCCGGCACACCATTTGATCTCATATAATTGCTCTGACTCTTGACTCCCAGATATTTTTCCTCACTCAGAAAATGACTTAATCTTTATCAACAATCAATCAGGAAATAAATGATATTCTTAGATTATAATGAGTGTTTCAGCCTTTAATCTTCTTAGAAATCCATGATACGGCCGAAGTAATCCCACTTTGATTTTCTGACTGATCAGAGGAACACGATTCTAATCTCGAGGTCCAATAGGATTATTTAAATAATGAGCGTGATTACACAACAACACAAGGCTCATACTGGTAATTCAATAACTGCATGTAAAACCTGACACATTTACCCTCAGTAATAGCTTTGAATCTGGAGTATAAAATCATCCAATACTGAAACGGAATCCTTCGCAGCTGAATGCACGTTTGATGCATATAACTTGAATTACAAACATCCTGCAGAACAAGTCACATATGTAATCCATGCATGTTCAATATGACAAAGATTAATCCAACACAAGGTGCTTTTCTAAAAGCATATTTTATAAACACATGTTTACTTTGACTGTACTTCAAATTGAAACCAGCAAAGATTCACTTAGTATGCAAAAAGCTTCTCTTCAAGCATGCTGTAATGTATTACCAATAAATTCCCAACAAAATATACCATTTAACTAAAATATACTGCGGCTTTATTTTTTACTGCACTCAAAATCAATAAATACAATTATGCCGGGGATATGTCAAAGTATATTAAGGCGAGCGTTTCTAACTTCTGCACACACACATAGAATTATGACTAACAACAAATCAAGCGGCCTGTGCAAACACCAGCACCTCCATTGATTTATTGGCACTGGATGTCACACAGTGGACATACAGTGTACTTAAGTGCAGAATCTGCAGACAATCATAATGTGTCATTTCTTTTCTGGGGAAGTTGGGGTTTTCATTTTTTGGGGTATTGTGTCTTAAAGAAAATCATTAGATTGATGGATAGATAGATTGATGACTTATACAATACACACACACACACACACATACATGAGGTAGGTAAAATGTACCGATAAACAATTGAATAAGAAATGCACAAATAAAAAATATAATTTGGACCGTGCAATTAAATGCGGAATATGCTATTGTGCATTTTCACTAATAGCATTAATAGATAAGTCTTATCTCCTCCCGACACAGATGGGAGTCATTGTGTGTTCTTATTGCTGCTGGCACCAATGATTTCCTGTTGCAGTGCTTTTTACAAAGGGATGTGCGATGGACCAAACCTGCTATAAATACTTATAATTAAGGCACTTTTCATCCACTAATTCAAAACATCTTTTTAAAAAAGAGCAAGTAAAAGAATATGTGTGCTTTTAAAAAGCATATTGTGAAAATAAAGCATACCTTTAACTGGGGCACTAAAACACAGTTGAAGTTACAAGTTATACATATATGCTAATAAATGTACATTGATTTCACCTTTATTGTGTTCTGAACTCGTGCACTGATTACACACTTTGACAGTGTGCCTAATATTTATTGTCACTACATTTTCGACATTACTTGTTCAAACAAACTTTATATGGTTTAATGTAAATATAAAAAAAATACATTTTTTCACCTTTTTTTTATTTCATTTATTTATTTAATTCAATTCCAATCTTCACAAAAAGAAAAAAAAAACTTTGCTCACTGCATGGACAAGTAGAACATTTGATGGAAATGGGAATTGCAAGGCAAATCATTTATTCTTAAAGTAAGAAAAGCCTCTCGAATGGACAAGGACTGACAATGACATCGAATGATATTTTTCACGAGTCTCCCAAGAATTTACTCAGCAACACTTCAAAAGCTTCTGAGTGGGTGCATGATTAATGTCATTTACCGCTAACCACCCTGACTTACTAATGCACGCATAGTAATGCACTCTAACTCTCGGCTCTCTCTGGCTTTAAAAGGCTTTCAAGTTGCTGTATTTGATTTCAACAGCGTTTCATAATGTGTCTGCTTTCCAGTGGCAACCTGCAAGTGCTTATCCCTCATTGCTTCGCATTAACACTCGCTGTTGTGAGACTGATTGAGTCAGTCCAGGTTGCCACTATTTCTTTAATGTTTTCAACACTTGCAGGAAGGAGACAATCAGGTGATGTGGTGTGCGGTTTGGTATGCAGTCATATCAACCCCCAATGCTTCTGTGGAGGGACGGAAAAATAAATGTTGTGTGTGGACAGAGGTAAAGAGAGGGGAAATAATAATAAAAGTCTCTGTCGCTTACTGCAAGTAAAAAGAAACATTCCAAAAATCAACAGCCCCTGTAATCTACAAACACAACAGAGACAGAGGATTGCCAGCGGGAGCCAGTGCCGGAGAGAGATCCAAGGCATCTTCATATTTGAAGGCGCACACTTGTACACTCCCTCTCCCAGCCCTCCTCAGAAACACTCACAAACACGGAGAGACACACACATCCCCCCGAAGACACATTCACTTTTTAAACACAAATGTGTGCTTTCACATGGATACACACACCCAAAACTACAGAGACTAGTGGGGTTTGTTGTCAAGATATGATGAAGACAAAGAGCCAGCCTCCTCTCTGGGAGACTGAATTTGATCAAAGCAAAGCTTTGTTCCGAGTCAGGATCGCTTTTCAACTTCTTACGCTAATGAACAGTTTATACTGGCTAATGAAGTCGTCAGCGGCTAATGAAGTTGTTTTTGTGTTGTTCACAGCACACGCCACGGAGAACACTGTTCCACCATCACAAAGCCAAACCGCAGTGAGCAGTGGAAACAGAAATGATTTCACAGCCTATCCCCTGTCCCGCTGTGAGAACAAGTATGTCAAGGATAATCAATGTTCACATTTTTGTGGATCATTTCTTTTCTCTCCCGGAACACATCAGCTATGAAAAATGTCAGATGTAGAAGTGCACAGATAATCTCTCTGCCACATGCTCTGTTGCCGAGCCCCGAGGCTGCCAGCCCGCCACCGCCAGCGGTCCACTCGGCCATATTGGTGATGCGCAATAAAATACAACTGTAATTGTCCATTAATTTAAGGTTGATCAACATTCATTACGGTGCATGCAGGGAGGAAATTGAAACACTGCATTATGTGCTGTAATTTACTACAGTGGCTTGATGGCTTGGTGTACAAGAAGACTATATTTATAACGTCAATATAATCCTTACTGGAACGGAGCAAAAGATATAAACATTAAGTCCGGACGTGCATGTAATAAAATATGAGAACAAAAGCAATATGTGTTTAAGTTATTACTTAATGCGACTAGAAATGCACTCAGAGGGCACAGACCTCCATCAAGGCCAATAGCCAACACTTCTATTACACACAACTCCACAACTGAGACCAGGTGTCTGGGTGCGTTTGCAAAAGTATAACAAATAGGCATAAAATTCTTCATAAATGTCCATGTGATATTACCTGAGAAATAAGTAACCAATGAAACGCTCCATGTTAACCTGCAGTCAATTAGCAGATGCTGCTCAGCAGTGCTAAAATTCAGATTTCAAAACGTCAAATTTTTTACATAAAATGATCAAACACATCGGAAATCTATAGTTTTTTTATTATGCCGACATGCTCGTTATGAAAATGCTAACATTCTGATGTTTAGCAGTTATAATGCTAACATGGTCATAAGAATCACAAGCAGGACAGTAATTCAACAGATTCTGAGATATCGTGTCTGCATATTGGTACGTCTAAATAATCTTAATATTTGAAATAAGTTAACATATTTTAAATTAAAAAAAATTCACTCTCCTGTGCCTCGTGCAAAATGCACACAGTGTCTCAATTAATGAGGAGATGCACTTATCATTACCGCTGCAGGGCGGTTCTGCAGTTATTTAATGAAAATGCATTATATATTTTATATTACGCTACTAAATATGGTTTATCTAAATGTACTGGGAAGCTGAGGTACCTCAGAAAATGTCTCTTTTTGTGACAGCGTGCATTATGTGTTCGACGCCAGTGTTGTGAGGATTTTGGCCAATTTGTCATTTTGGCTCCAAAGCATGATGAACTTCCTGTATATCAGTCTTACAACACATCCTTGGGTGAAGTAGGAGAGGGACCTTGTTCTTGAAATGTTCTGATTGTGATCTTTTTTATGATTACTTGTCATGGCCGCTGTCTGTAGCAAGCAGGGTGTATTTGGTCTAAGTATTGGCTTTATTAAACGCTATTAAAGAAACATACACGCTTCTGGAAGGTAGTAAAAACAGTAATTTTTTCTTTTGTATCACCCACCACTATTGGAAATCTCATTAAGGTGTAGCTAATTGGGCCATGCAGCCTCAGTGAATGACTGCACATTAGATTTCAGCTTGCAAGTCTTGAACTTGAAATGTATTCATGGAAACTAATAAGACTTGACTTGGATCGTAGGTTACAGGATCAGGATGTCTAAATCAGAATATTTGCTGTTAAGCTTGCCACCTGGAGATTTTGTTTACCGGCATTATAATACCACCTATTGTGATACTGCAGCCCTTTGCAGTGTGTCAACCACACATGTTCATTTGGCGTGACAGTGAAAATACAATATATTGTGCAGACTTGACTTAAAATCAATCAAACTTTCTGTCTTAAAGTGCCCGTTGACGTAAGTACTGTAAGATCCTGCACCACCTGCCAATCTCTTCCTTGCAATAAAAGTGTGCTTGCTCAAACAAAAGACAGCCCGTGCCTTCCACTGCGTTGGCATAGCAAGGAGAGGGAAGTCGCAAATCACTTAGAGCAGAGGGACAATTTAACTGCGGCAGTAACTCTCCCTCACACAGAAACACACACACCAACACTGCAGGCTGACCACGGTGCGGTTGCTAGGAAACACCTTCAGGCCAGCTGCCTTAGTATCTGGCCTGATTAGTTAATTGCAAAAAAAGGGACAAAACTGCCCTCATCAGACTCACTCAGGTTGCAGGCGAAAAATAGAATTTAGCATGTGATAGCACCTGAACCACTGTTCATTTATGAAAGAGTGTGCCATTTCGGGAAATTCGCTCGTTTACCTTCAAGCTGGGAGTGTTTGTTATAGAGAACATAAAACAGGGAACACTCGTCCGTATTGGATATGAATCAGAGCTGGTTAGCTTAGCCTAGCTTAGCACAAAGGAGATAGATCAGTTTGAAAGTAACAAAATACAAATACCGGCAACTCTTAATGTTACTATTTAAAAATTTGTTTGTATCTTTGTATATCTTGTTTGTATATTCTATTCTAAAAATGTATGGAAAAAGCTAACCCGCGTTAGCTACGTCATGTTTCCAATCTTTATGCTAAGAGCTAACAGACTACTAGCGCCAGCTTCATATTGAATTGACAGATAGTGATTTCTCGTCTGTCCCTTGGCAAGAAAGTGAATAAACATAAAAAGAGAGGACATGTCGATGTGTGTTTTTGTAAAAAAAAAAAAATAAACTATTCAACTGGCAGAGGACCTTAAAGCTCAGTCTGAGTCAGGTTGACAACTATCTATAGAGCAGTCATCCTCAATATTCAGTATTTGTTCGGTTGACTGATATGTGGTATTGTAGTCCTTGTAGCCTTTTTAACTACACTCACCAAAGAGCTTGTAAATTATATGTGAATATGACTTTCAGCACAAGTTTGATTTTGCCATTCAACCCGAGCCGTCATTCATCCTTCCTCCATTGATATATAGGCGGGAGAAGACTTTGACTTTTGCCAGAAAGTGACCTTTGCTTCAGAAAGGAGTCATTGGTAACCCAATTAAAAGGAAATGTCACGCTGGTAATTGCGTCTCACAATGTGAATCATCTGTGCCGGCTGGCTCGCACTGAAGCCAGGGATGGGCTGATATGTGGCAGAGAAGTCTCACCGCCTCCCTGCCGCTCCCTGTCCTTCTCTTGTGCTCTCTCAAGCTACGTAATCCAGAGCTCTTTCTCTGTCCCTTTGAAGTTTCTCATGAGTTTGGCTCCTTTACAGGGAAGCTTCCTTTGTAGGAGTTTAATAAACTGTGGCTCAATTTTTTCTTTATTGTTTTCACTTTTAAATATCTCAAAGAACATCTATGTGTCTTGACTCCAGTCTTCACTACTGTCCCCTTTGTTTTTATCTCTCCCTGCTCCTGTTCATCCGTCTGTGTTTGCGTATGTGTTTGTCTGTGTTGTGGGCGCAGCTGCCGGTTCCCGTCTCTCCTCCACACCTGGCCTCAATCAACTCATCAACGCCTGCAGTATATCAGCTGTGGTAGACGAAGCAACCCTCTAGTGTAATATCCCTCGGCTGCTCTTCTAGTCGTCTGGTTTATTACGGTTAAATCCTTCTGTGTTTCCTCACTGTGCCGGCTCTAATATTGTGTCTAGGAATGCTCATGTCCTTGTGTCTCTTCCCGATGCCACACCAAGCCCGTTTGCCTGCCATGCTCTCCAGCCTCCAACTTCAAGAGCTGCAATAGGCTCCACTTGACAATCACAAAATGTAATTTATCAAAGTACTGACCTTTTTTTTTACTACAACCCAACAGTCTCCAGTGTCTGCATTTTTAGGTCCAATATTCACCAAGCTGTAAACATCTATCTGGATGACTTGATGTTTATCACTGTGAGCTAAAGGAATCATTCTCCAACAACAAACAAACATTATATGACAGCTATTGTTGTAGTGAAGCAGAGTTTTTGTTTTGTTTTTGTTTTAAGCTTGGAGCACATGATGTCAAGAGATTCACAATGTTAGTCATAATATGTGATCTTGCATTGTGTGCACAAGCACAATGCTACACTGGACTTAAACTGACAATCATGGGAGACAGGCGTGCTAGCTAGGAGGCTAAAACCCTGTGGGCGCTAGTGTCTGTTGCCAGGGCGTCTCTTAAGTTGTCTGGTAGTAATGTACACTCACTTCACAGCACTGCACCAGCTAGCCATCATTACAAATGCGGTAGCCTATAACGTTTATGTTTATTTATCTACAATTGTTTGCGTATGTTGGGCTACGTGACGATCCCAACAGTCCAGAGCAACCGTAAACGAGTAGGATTTTTTATTATTTATTTTATTTGCTGTTTTTTGGATCCTGGCAGATGGCATGATGTCATCTAATTGATATTAAACCAATTATTTCCACTAAATAGGAGTTTTTAGCTAGTTAACTAGCTATCTAGCTGGCAGCTAACAACCCACTATATATCTCTACAAACCAACCGGCTGGCTAGCTAACTAGCTATCGAGCTGGCTGCTAGCTACCCACTATATAGCTATCTATACCGACGGCTAGTTAGCTATTTAGCCCTCTATAATTATGCTCAAGAACATTTTGATGTTTCAGAATGTTTGTACATAAAACGTTGTAAGTCATTAGTGGCTTTTCTGAGTTGCTCTATTCTAACTTTTTAGAGATCAATATATCCTATCATATTCATCTCACTCAATTCTTCTTTTGTCCTTGTAATTCATGGAGCCCTGCACAGAATCTGAGAGCGACGTCTGACATGTGTTCAAATATTAGACGCTTTCCAACCGAGGTCCAGTGGAGGCGGCGGAAGAGATGTGATTTGATTTTCAAAGAAGAGCGCTGACATTTGATTCTCAGTAAAGGATCATTTCCAATCGGAAATAGCATCGCCTCTTGCGATTGTTCAAGGTTTGCAAACCGACTGGATTCTGAAATAATGATAATATTTGAAATAAATGGGCTGAGACCGTGGTCATGACCCGGCTCATGAAATAGCATACATTCATTGTGAAATATTGTCTCAGTGAGTTATTAGAACAAGTAGAGCATTGAAAATGAAATGAAATTACCTCCTCCCCCCCTGGCAGATTTTCCCCTCTGCACATGGTGCAGTGTATGTGCTGTACGATATGTATATTAGGCTTGTGATAGCAGATTACATAATCGAGCCTGATATCTTGATAGCTGATTTTAAATGTTGAAACAGACTCAGGCACAGATGGCCGCTCTGTCTCTGTCCTACAGCACAGCAGATGGGGGGTCTCAGCCTCACAGCCTCGCATTCATTTTTCTCTTCATTCCAGTTGTAAATCCTAGTTAGATCATTCTTCCCTCTTCCTCCCGCCCTTTCATTTGTTGAAACCGTGCTTCATTTTGGGCAGCACGTCCTGCAGACCCATAAATTATATGAAAAGCAATGAATGTGAATTACAACCTTAGTTATTTTATGTTATCAGTATTGAACAATTTATTCAACAGTGAAAATGAATTGTGGCGTTGAAGTCTTAAGCAGCAGTGTACTGAGACTTACCTCTTATGTTTAAATCTGACTGTTTTCAGATCTCCAGAACTTCCATAACTCAACATCCAGCATGCAGAGCAACTGCAGAACCTCCATATTTTGGGAATTTGTTTTGAGATAATGAAAATGCACAGCTGGTACTTGTCTCAACATGTCTGCTTTCTCTTGCGAATGAAGCAGAGAAAAGGCCTCTAGCTTGTTACCAGTCAGAGGGCTTGACCTGAGAAAGGTTAGTGCATTTCACTTTTGATAGGATTATCTCCTCCATTATAGAGAAAGAAGGGACTATTGCAACGTGCTGGTGCTCTCTTTCATGTATTGTTCCAATCTATAATTGCTTCTTTTCATGAATTTTGTGGGGAAAGGTTAGGCTGGTAAATCTTTCTGTTGCTTGGCTCAATGCTAGATTAACAACTGAAGCAAAAAAAAAAAGGTGGGGGGGAAGCACTGGATTTACTGTAGAAATGTGGACATATTAACAAATTAGTATTTTGGCTATTGTTCTTTCCTAACTTTAACTTTTAGAAACTGTACCGTCTGCAGAATTCACCCTGGGCAAAGATTATTCATTTATTATAACTCAATCATTAAGACTTTCACTGTTTCGGGCGGGAGAAGTTTATGAAGTACCTTACATTTACAGCTATATAAAAACATGTTCTTTTATTGTTGTAAATCAATTTTTGTGTGCCTGTGAAAAAAGTTGTGCGCATGTGTCGAATGTGTGAAGTTGTAAAAAAGAAAAGGTTGCACATGTATAAATACGTTTTGTAGTTGCATTAAAAATGTGCAATATTTTATGCACACAGATATACATAGAACTACAGTTTAGATCAAATATTTATGACCCTTATTTGATCACATACACTGTTTTAATTAACAATACCTCTGATAAATATTTAAAGAACCTTGGCTATGACCTTGCAACGGGAGGATGCACCTAAGGGTACATTAAGATGAGTTTTAATGGGGGCACTGTACTGTTATGGTTGCTTAAGGAAATGTTTGTAGAAACATAAAGGAACAGGCGTGTTTTAATGTTAAGAATCTTTTAAGTGATGTTGTATTTATGGGAAGAGAAGGTTGGAGCACACATAGCAACAAAGAAAAGCCCAGCTACTGGTGGAATTATCAGTTGGCTGGATGTTCCAGAGCCAGTAACAGAAGGGAAGACATTATTTATATGAATGCTTCTTGTTATCAGTGTGCATCAGAGCTTGATAACACGACAAACTCCAGTACTCATCATGCAGTTTTGAACCACACGGCATCTCTTTCGGGGAAGATCCGTCTAAAATGCCATGAAGCCAGTCATCATCACATGACTGTGAATGGGCTAACATCTGGTTTGAAAGTGAATTTACTGATTAGTCTAGTTGGAAGTTAGAAAATGAATCATGTCTTATCACGCTCCACTCGCTGAGGACTGTCATCTCTTCACTGTGCAAGCAATGGGGTGGGTGACACGGACCATACATTTAATTAGATACTACATCTGAATGGAGGGTGAAATAACCACGTCAGTCCCTGCAGGCTTTTGACACCAGCTAACCGACA
>CAAKHC010015734.1:27748-40512 GCA_901007825.1 Macroramphosus scolopax | reverse complement strand
TTAGGACACGTGTTGTGTCATATAAGTGGGAAGGAGCAAACCACCCATTGTTTTACCTTAAAAACCCATCCGACGGAACATGTTTCAAAGAGACAACCCTCTTACAAATATGTAATCGCCTTCCAAAATCTTTATAGAAAGATCCCATATAACAATTTTATGATCTGCTGATGCTGTATTTAATGTTGAACTCTGCCAATTAAGCACTTGTTTAAAGGGGCAGTTTTTTGTAACCCGACAGGCCAGATGGTTTGTTGCATGGGACCATCTGGGTAGTCGTCCTTGGAAACTGATCGGAAAAGGGCAGGCACTTTCAAAAAGGATATTTGGCAGGTGAATGGACGAACCATCTGTCTATCACTGTCTCTCACAGGCTAACTTCAACCAGTTGGTAGATGAACACAAACATCTTTTCCATGGACAACTGATGACACAGAACCATCTTTACTAACTTCTTTGCAGTCCGCTATTGGTGTTTTCAAACGGACGTTTCTCTCCATCGTCAAAGCCTAACCAAATGCTATATGATCCAAACGACTCGGATACAGCCACAATCACAAAACTTGAAGCCTGACAATGTGTATTCATTTGCGATGTCGAAAATGTTACGGTCACATGGTTTGGTCTTCAATGGGGGCACATTTGGACCCCAGTCACCCAGTCACAGGGAGTCTCTCTTACCAGGATTCCACTTCTAATTACATCTGACAAGTTCACATATCCCTGGCCACAATGTTTAGTTCCACAGGTCACATGAATTTAACCAGCAGAGCTTAATCTCCTCCCTTCACTAATGACTCTTCCAGCTCGTCAAACAGCAAGACTGTCTTCTGCCCTTTCCATCTTATACCGACGCACAAGTCACCCTGTGGCGTCTGTGACGATAACATATAGCCAGCGACTCTGGATGTTGACTGTGACAAACATACTCCAGACTTTGCAGCGGGAGACGGGTGATCGATGCCCGTTTCCAACCATGAGTTTTTCCTTCGCAAGAGTCAAGGGTGTGTAGGCGATGGTTGTATTGTATAATGTATCAACACTATTGTGGAAGTCTGGTTATACAAACGGTTGTTGTTCGGGAAAGGGTTCACATGTACAGCTTTTTTGAAGGTCAATCAATCACACGGCTATTTGAGACCTCATAGTGACGTAAAGGGCTTCACATTCTCCCTTGTCACCTTTAAGCATTGGTTATTTCCTTTGTATAGATGAGCAGAAGAAGACATCTTTGAGTTTTTAGAAAACCTTTTCGAAAAATCAACAGCAGGGGGGAAATGCAAAATTAAGTAATTTTATTTTGCTGCCACTTTTATCAAGATTTAGCGGAAGTTATTCCGCTGACATCGCAGCACTGATATTCTTTCTGACAACCCCAGCATTGGTCAAAGCCTTCTGGCAAAGAAACAGCAGGCTGTAGGAGAGAAACTATCTTCTGAATGATTATGAACGGTGTGAATCCATCAACCAGACCGACGCTATTCTCTCATCAATCCCTTATCATGCTGATGAATGAGCCGTCCCTGTTTACGTTTTTTGGAGGACGTCCTTCATGTTGATGTACCATCACGTCTTTGTGAAGAAGCTGCAGATGCAACTACACACGAAAATGTCTTTAGTGGTTAAATGTAAATGTAGTTTGGCCCAAAACTGCGTTGCATACTTCTTAAACTCCTATGAGTCAGTGCCAGCGTCAGATCTGCGGGCCAGAACTCTTCTAGGTTTTCCAAAATCTGGATTTAAGGCTTGAACATTTGCCATCAGGGACCCAAAGCTTTGAAACAGCCGGCTTTGCTGGAGCGCAGGCCAGCAGACTCATGATTCATTGATCACTTCTCGAAGACTATTTATGTTTAGTGTAGTTTACTATGATTCACTTTTGCTTTCATCATTTTATAACTCTTTATAATTGAACAGAAACCACCCTGGGTTAGAGGAGCGGAAATTGACAGATAATGATTTCCTCTTTGAAATAAAATGTTTCCGTGATTAATCAGTTGGAGATACGTTTGCCTCCGCAGTGCATCATATGAGTCATTTTCATTTTGTGCTTTTGATTTGTCAATTATTTCTGCTGCTCAGCGTCGGCTACAGTGTTTTCAGATTTTTCTTTCAAGAACAGGAAGATTTCTTTTTGAACAGGATATTTACATCCGAATCTGTATAAATTATCATACTTAGATCGTTTTATGGGAAATAAGAAAACAGGACAGTTATCTCATGATGCGGACTTCATCATAACAAGAGCATCATCCTACTTTCTTACAACGAAGTGAGAAATATATTATAAAGGCAGCTCTCCGACACGTTAGAAGTCATTGTGGTGACTGTATTGTTTCTCCATCTCAAAATAGCATTCAATTTAAAAATTCATTTAATCTTGTCTCAAAAGTGAGACTGTCACTTTCAATCTGAAATCACTCCCTTCATTCACGAATCTCTATGAGAGAATCTTTTCTTTCCACTGGGGGGATGTTCGAGGGCCCGACAGTGGATCAAGAAAGGGCCTTATACAGAAAGCAACACTGTAAATTTACACTTGCAGTCAGAGTGACTGCATCCTGGGATACTTTAAAAACATGGTCATGCAACACGGTGGGCTACGTGGAAGAGGAACCACTCCCTTTATAGATATAACAAGCTCTTTTTATGCTGATGAAACCATAACAAGTTACTCTTAAGTGATGTTCCTTATCTGCTAATACGTCCCTTGAAAGCCTACACATTGTCCCTTTAATATTGCATAATCCTTCCTTTAAGTTTCATTACTTCTATTAAGTGTTAAAGTAGAGCTCATCATTTAAATGTTAATAGTTTCAAAGAAGATGTTTTTTGCAAATTGACACGGCCGCCCTTCATCGCCTGTGCGAGCAAATCATTCAGCTTCATGTTTCCTGTGATATCACCGATTTGCTGAGAGGTTCATTCTAATGAGGTAAATTTACATCTACAAAGAGACAGATGAACAAACACTCATATGCATGACACCCCTCTGCACTCTGAATGAATAATGACGTTTCGCAGGAGAATTTCGCAGACTTCTGTGGATATATAAGGTAAGTTGAAGGGCGTGTGCTCCGGTGTCGGCGGGGAGTTATTGGCTCGCTAACGATTAATGTTAATCACAAACGTCTACACGTTTTTTGTATTTGCAAAATGCAAATTACACTGAGAACAGAAAAAGGTCAAACACCGTGTTCAAAGCAGAAAGTGAACCACATGTCGCACGCATACTTTAATTCCGCCTCTACGGCACAGCTTGATGAAGATATAGTGAGAATATATTTAATGCATTTTTAGCCGAGCCAGCACTTCTGTGAATCCAATCAGAATACGTCCTAAAGATAACATTCAAATACGGGCCGATCTGGAGTATCAGGTGCAGGAGAGATGGAACCTAGAAGGGGATGTTTTATTTCCAAATTCAAAGTGGCAGCACCCCGCACTCCACTGCCGAGCGCTTCCATCACAGGAAATTGTATAATAGGTATCCATTTGTCAAATTAGATCAGAAGCTGATATTGAGGTAAGACTGTTCTCATCTCCTATGGGATCCCGCTAGACAGTGAGGATATTTTCAATAGGTATTAATGCGTTTCGCTGTCTCGTACAGCTTTAGATTTGATAGCGAGCCGGAGCATCCGCTGTGCTGGAACTACCAAGCTGTCTCCTCCTCTATCTTTCCAATTCTTCTTCTCTTGCTTCCGTCCACCGTTTTTTTCTCCCGTCCGCAGTGACAGAACTCACATTCAACTCCTTTCCAGATATTTTCCGCTGATTAAAACTGCAAAACAAACTTTCTTCTCATCTATTATAACAGAACCTGCTTGTCATCGACGTGCGGCCCTTTGAAACTGTGGAAAGTTTGATCATTGTTGTAACTTTACTTTAGTTTTGAATAACAATATTTCACACTTGGACAATTATACAACCATTGTAGCCTTTCTACAGCTCGTCGCAGCCTTAGGAACATTGTCACAGACGTCATGCACGATATCCACAGCAACAAAGGAGCGTGAGTGTTATATTGCAGCTTACATCCACACATAGACGTATAATTACCACCCTTACAGGTCAAGTATTCTTTTTCTGTATGACAGCCTCTCATCGAAATCATGGATGTTTGAATACAAACAGCACATTCTTCAAAACATGTCATACAAATAAGTACAGAGGAGGAAAAAAATGTGAAGCGGTGGAGTCTTCAGTTAAAGAAAACATCTATTTGTAGCCACTGAATTGTGCTTTTACAAACACCAACCTGTCCAAAAGCAGTAATGTGACATCAGATATCTGCCCCCGAGTCGCTTCATCTTCTCTCAGCGCTCTCCAACGAGGAAAAGCTTCAGCAATTATCTGTGTTTGTGCTTACCATAGATCTTCTTTTTTTTCACTGTAATCCTTCATGCAGCATCCACTCCATATACCTTTCTTGGATGCTTCTCAGGTTTTCTTCCATCCTCCTATACGCTTACGTTTGATCCCCCAAACACACACACACTTTCTCTTAAGCCTTCGCATTTACGTTAAATGCATCACTGCCAGTGCAGCAGCGCAGTAACGTCTGTATTCTGTAAAACGCAGGGAGATTTATCTGACGGCGATGCACTTAATCAGCATCGTTCATTTGTGTTTAACACTGAAGCTTTAGAGACTTTCTAATAAACACGCTACATGTTACAGCAGGTGACTTTTATTTCTTTTATTTATGCCTTTGCAATCAGGCACAGATTTACCACACGATACACACTGAAACACAGCTTTCTTTTAAATCTACTTCAGATGTGTGAGAAGTTCAAGGTCGTGGTTGCACGAGGCGCGTGGCGTACTCGCCGTCCCGGAGGAATAAAATGGAATGAAACAAAACAAAAATTATGTACGACGGTATTATTCATTCTGCCTGCATATGCATATTTGAATACTTACTTTTGTAACCTGTAGCAAGCAGCCTGTTTCATTTTGCTTTAGTTGCCTTAATTAGCTTTAATTTAATTGGTAGAGGGAGCTGTTGCCCTGGGCAAGGCTCCTGCTCCGCAGAGTTAAACAACTTCCCAACCGTTAACGAGTTAGACTGGAGCTTTGCTTTGACCAAGGCCGTTGTGCGCTCACATCACATTGTTTTACACTCTCAACACATCAGGTGCTCCGGATAAAAGGCGAAGAGGGACGCACATGCTGTTACCTTTTTTAAAAAAACAACAGAAATGGTAATGTGCCTTGTCTATGACCATCGCCGGAGAGAAGCAGGAAGGTAGATTTTCAGCCGTGACAGTTTCATGAAGACAAGTCATTTGTGTGTGTTTTATCAGCAGCTGTCACGTCTGAGTCATGATACAGTTTATCTGCCTGCATTCGCATATCGCAAAGACAGCGCGTCTAAATCGACGGAGGAGGGCCTCCTAAAAAAGGGAAAAGGCTGGACCTACATGTCTGCGAGGAGCTCGGAGTCAGATAGCCTTCCATGTATGGTGATAAGGATGGAAATGGCAGGTTGTCACACACACAGACAGCATGTTTTACTGTCTGTGTGGGGACCCTTCACCCCTCACCCTAACTCTACCCATCACATCTGTATGCCCCACCCGAACATGAGTCTAAACCCTCAAGTAGACACTTTAACTCCGGCTTTTTCAACCCAACACATATCGAGGAGTCACGGTTTTCAGACCCCACAAATATAGTTAAAGCGCTCAGTGGACAGATGCTAACAGGCTAGCCTTGCAGTACCACTCTGTTCCTTAGGAGGCGACATCGAGTCACCGCTCGACTCTGATCTCTCTCCGGAGTGCTTCAATTCGCTATTTTGAATCCCTGCCGGGCGAGGAAACTAGATCTACAAGAGGGATGCACAGTATGGACTCACTCCAGAGCTTTTCCACTGGTGTATATGTCACAGGCATGTGCATTCAAATAATGACCTACCATGAAATGATACCAGAGAATGCAGCAGTCACAGGGCATCCAAAACCCACTGAGCCACGCTGAATGTTTACTCACAGACATCATTCAAATGGCAGAGGGGGGGGTGAGTCCCTCTCAGTTTGACCTCTCCCTCGTGCCACCAGTCCTCTGTGCACCCATTACCGAGCAGACTAAGTAAATTGAACTAATCATCTTTGATTAAGTACAGACTCCGGGCTTGTGATACAGCAAAGACAAAGGTCATTCTTCATAACACGATATGACATCGCAGCTTGAATTGTAGAGGCAGTGTTCCATGGCAGCGCATGTGGATGCACAGAGCGCAGGGTTAGGAGGAGAGCAGTGACAGTAATTGCACATCATTCATTGTGCACTGTACAGTGTGGATTAAACTGGAAATTTGGCACTTTATTCTACGTGCAAATGTGCCCCAAAACCTTGTGAAGGTCAAAACACAGCGGCAGGGTGTCTGGGACAGAAATCACCTGGCTGAGTGTTGTTTCTGTATATCACATTGATTCGTATTGTATGGAAAGTTGCACGGTGATCTACGGGCGTTGTGAAAGCAGACGACAATAATTCAGGCATAACCTTGCCTCAGTGTCAAGAAACGCAAAGTTTATTGCAGCGGATAGCCCGCGACTGATTGTTATGAATTACGTTGGATTGCATTATCGATACTCCTTGGGTTTGTCTCAAAGACAAGACGGAGGATGACTCCACCTCATTAAAAACAATTCTTGTCTTCCAAGCGTCCTCACTCGGGTATTTTCATCAGCAGCCATTGTTAAACCGGAATAACCCAGAATTTCCAAACAATAATCTGTCAAAGAAGATCCGCTCTCGTCTACTGAAGGCCGGAGTCTCACTGCTATCAACTGCGCTTGCAAACAAGGTGGCAGGGCTTCTGCAGCTCCATCGTTAGGCGGTTTCATATAAATATGCAAAGCGTTATGGACTGCCGAGCTGCCAAAACCTTGAGCCGAACTGGTACATCGCTATTGTAAAGATGTAAGCTTTTGCACTGAAAATACACGATTTATTCTTCATACCAAGGCGAGTGCTCAGTTGCCTACAAACACTGCGATCAAAGAAATTCTATTTACTGCATTCTTGATGCAATACTGCTGTGGTTTTGCATTGTCCATTGCCTTTTGTACTTTATGACAAACCTGCTAATAAGACTCCATGGGGGCTTAATATGCCTGAGAAACATCGTTTTGAAAGATCCTTTTTTTTTTGCCTTGAGGGAAAATCATTGAAAACATTGATTTTTTTTACTTTGTTTAGCAATGTCCAAGGCAGATTTTTTTTTTACACAATTGATAGTGATTCTGTTACAGCAGGGCTGCAGAAAGCGCTCTGTTCCCTTTCTATAGCAGTGATGGTGCAATTTATTCAAGTCAATATCAGATTACCAAAACAATTACCACATTTGTTTTTCCACAATATTGTTCAATGACTTATAATCCATTTACGTCTTTGGGCATTCATTTCACAAACAAGAAGCAGCTCATTCAAGCTTCAATTTGTGTGCTTCTAGACCCAAATGTTTGCAAAGCTACTTACCAGCACTTCTCTGCAGGGAATGCAAAGCTTGCCTTGTTTATATGAGATGAAGAAATATAATTTGAATAAGCTTTTAATCTGTAGAAAGAAGATCCAAAGGACTCAGCTGCTGCCGCTTCCCGTTTCAGGACACAATCTCCTTACAATGATGGGGCTCTATTATCATTCTGTGGCACATACACCAGCGGACGAGATGGAATCATCTGACGGGTGGAACGAAATCAGCAGGAGAGAAGATGAACCTGCAGTCCTGCTCACGTTTGAACGGCTCGAAGAAGCTCGGAAATTACTCATGAAAAATTAAAATATCTCATAGCTGTACGTCTTTTACACAAGTTAATCATCATGGACATTACAGCATATACTGAATATTCAGGGATCGAACTGACGACCAATTTTACTCTTGCTTTAAGAAGAACCTATGCAAACCATCCATGCTGAAAAAATCGTTGCAATGCGTGAAGCAATGTGACACAGTTCTGCAATTTTCTTTTATGATTTGTACTTATTTATACGTGAAAATCATAGACTGTATATATTCTGGACAACACTCCCTCTCTTCCTCCCACTGTATGAAAAAGAAGCCAAAACATCCTGGATATAAATGCTGCCAAATTGAGCTGGTGACGTCGGAAAAAGTGTCTGCACAGTAGTGATTAAGGAAGGAGCCACGGTTCTACATCCCGCCAGACTCAACCACGAGTGATCAGTTTACTGTGGAACAATTCAGTTTTATGGTTAGAATGAGACAAATATGGTTATGGAAAGCCAGCGTTATATCTCCTCTCTCCCAAAAGTCTCAGAACAGCTGACAATCATGTCCTCAAATAACCAATTTAAAACAAACTTATCAGTAATGCAATGTGGAGCATACATTAGTGTACCTAAATTGTTTTGGGTTTGGCCAAACTCCCATGGGCTAACATAGAGATTTGTGGCAATAATGCAACCAGCCAACAGGTGGCGATCAAAGATCTTTTGGTGAGATCACGGCTTAGATTTGTACATACGTCTACATTCAGAATAACAATTTTTTTTCAGGCACCGCTGGGTATACCTGAGTGTATATTTATATGAAAATCTAAACTTATTGTTTAAAGAGAAAAGCATCTTGTTGTGCTTGTTTACTTTTGCTTATAGGAGCTCAACCGCAAGATACATTTAGAAATCCAGTATCTAAAAAAAAACAAAGATATCACATAGGGCTTACGTTTGAAACGAAACATTAAATATAAAAACAAGTCAAGTGGAAGGAAGCTGCTGTAACAACAGGTGCAGAATCAGGAGTTAGTGAAAAGAGGATGCTTGAGATTTTCTTATTTTCTTCATTAGTTTCCGTTGTTGACGGTCGGGAGATGAATTAGCTGAAATAACTGAGTCACATAGATATGGTGTTTCAGCACAGACTGCACTTTGCTAATTACTGCTCGAAAGAGAAAACAAAACAACTCTTGGCACTTGACAAATCTAGACAATAGACCATTAAACGCACATTAAATCTCTGCGTTATCATTAAGGGTTTTTTTTTTTATCGGCTGTAATTTCGTCTTTTATTGCAAATGTTTTCGGGTTGTTGTTGCTGTTTTTTCTGGTTGTTTTGTTTTGGGGGGGGGGCTGTTGCTCTGAAGCAGCCAGTGTGCAGCTGAGATTTCAGAGGGCAGAATTAAACTTGCAAATTTGTATCATCTGTGATTAATTCCAATCCATGTTCACCACCATAAATAAAATTAATTTCGTAGCATCTCAGGGAGAAAAGATGGAAATCAGGGCAGTTTTTATGTGCATACTGTATTTTCTTCATGCATGTTAGATATTAAATGCCGACAACATTTAAATAGAGAAAAGAAATTAACAATTAGGTGACATTATTAGTGTTCCTGATCAGCGGTGCTTCGATGTAACTTTCACATTAAATTCAGATTGTGGTGTTCAGAGAAGCAGCGAGTGAATATGTGTCCTAAATTCATCTCTCTCTGGAGATTAGAAAACATTCCTGCTGCAATCTGCTACAAAAGGTTCCTGATGGGAGCAAATATTCTACAAAGAAAAAATCTGCAAACATGATATTCTGTTTGAAGAAGTACCGTCTCCAAACCCCACAGGATCTAATACTGTATTTACCCGCATTCGAGAGAAATCAGTGGGTGTTAGCAGGTATGTCAGTGGAGTTTAGTCACCGCATGAGGTCAGGATTATTGACCGCAGTGATTTATTTCAACCTTTTATAGTTTCTGGCGTTGCTGAAATCTTCTTCATTTGCAGAATTTCACAGAGATGCAGCTAATGCTGAGAGCCATCCGCCCCCTTACTGCTGCTTCCTCACAGGAGCTGAGTGTAATTATTGTTCTGGCAATACTCCCAAATCTCAGAAAAATAAAAGAAGATAACATTGTCCAGTTCCTTTCATTCGATTTATAGATTAAACAGTCAACAGTCAATTTAATGTAATAGGTTATATGTGATGTTCTCCAGTGACATACTTGGTAATGGATACAACGGCTTGTAGTAATGGAACAGCTACCGGAATACTTTTTATACTCCAACATGAGCATATGAACAGGCCTATTAACTCTTGCTCGAGCTCCAATGACTAATCTAAATAAACCTTCATCTGCAAAGTACACCTCAGCTATCTTATATGCTGAGTGTTGCCTTAAAGTATCTTCCATCACTGCAACTGGCACGTATCAGATTAATGTTTAACGCAGAGATTGCATCAAAGCCCCTCCTCAAAGTCATAGCGTGAAGAGGCGTGGGGATATCAGGTGACCTGTATTCCAACACATTGCATTTTTTTTGCTTTCCATTATCATTAAGATGAAGGGAGAATTAACATACTCAAATGTGGCTTATGAAAGAGAAGAAAAAACGCTGGTCATATTGGGGTTTTTTGTGCATTTGCAGATTTGTGATTCTGTATAATGATGTTGTTTGAAGTTTATAAGATGCAGCCCTCAAGATGTCGTGCAAGCGCAGCCTGCACTAAATGAATTTGGAAAATGGAACCAAACAGCATCTGTGATAGCCCCGCACTTTATTTTAGGGTGTATCAGAGCCCCGTTTGATAGAGGGGAGTTTAAAAGGTTGCTCTATCAGAGCGGGGCTGAGGGATGAAATGGGCTCCTGACTCCAGCTAAGCCCTGGAGAGAGGCAGGGAGCGGGAGTCTGTGCATAGTTCTGATGATTATCCTGCTCCCGGCACGCTGCATGGCGCGAGGACCGTGGAGTTTGTACCTCTCAATTAACAACCCCACTCAGGGGGCTTGTGTATGCACTGCTATAATATGTGTGTGTGAGCCTGTTCAGGTGATAACATGTCCAGGGGTTGGCAAACACATCCCGTACCCCCCCATAAAGCCATCATGCTGTGCCTGTGGCCGCCACATTGCTTTAGCTAATTAACAATCAATTAATCAGCTCAAAAGTCTTTGCCTGTGCTAATGGACTATGTGTGTTTGGATTGATAAGGCTCATCATTGGTTTTTGATGCTCTTATACCTCGGTCTCCATTATATTTCAACAAAAACTACTTTTAATCTAGCGGTTCTGGAGCAGACAGAAAGCAATTTGTTCAGGGTTATAAGTTAATTAGCCGGCGCCTCATTCTTTGTTCTCACTTTAAACTTTGTGGTAATTTCAAAATGCAATTTGCTTTTCTACTGGTGGGAGATTATGAGGCATGTACTGTAAAGCTTTAAGGGACAGTTGAAGATTTCGGGAAATATGCTTCACTGCATTCTTGCTGAGTCGGTAGAGAGGAGAAGTACCACTCTGACGAACTTTAGCGTCCAGATAGCTTTGCTTAGCATAAAGACGGAAAACAAGGGAAAGCATCCACCGTTGCTCCGTCTAAAGGTGAGAAAATCTGCCTACCAGCACCTCCGAAGCACAGTTATTACCTCTGCCAAAAAGGGTTACTAGCTGTTTACCCTCTGTTTACCAATGCGAAGCTAACATATCTGGCTGCTGGTTTTAGTAGCAGCTAAGCTACCTAGCTCTTAGCTGCTAGCTTTAGCATAGCATCCAGTTAGCTTTGCTTAGCATAAAGACTGAAAACAAGGGGAAGCAGCTACCGTTGCTCCATCTAAAGGTGAGAAATCTGCCTACCAGCACGTCTGAAGCACATTTATTACCTCTGCCAAAAAGGTTACTAGCTGTTTACCCTCTGTTTACCAATGCTAAGCTAATATAACTGGTTGCTTGTTTTAGTAGCTGGCTGTTGGCTGCTAGCTTCAGTGCACAGACATTAGCATGGTTTCAAACTTCTCAGCTAACTCGGCAAAAAAGTATTTTCCCAAACTGTCTAGCTATGCCTTTAAGTGCTGTTCTCGTCCATTATTACTGTACGCTTGCAACCACGCTTCATTTTCCAGATGTCAGAATCTTCTACATTACTATTTCATTCTCGTACACATTCCTCTGTGTACTACTCGCCGCCAGCAAGAACTAAGTCTGTCTCCCGATCATCCTCTGTCCATAAGTGCTTCTTTCTCCTTATCATGTCTTATGAAATTATCTCCCTTGATCCAATAGACCCTCCTCTCCCGCTGTCTATCTTTGCTACATCTCTCTCCATCAACGTCTTCCATTTCTCCATGCAGTCCTATTCTCCTAACCCCTCGTCCATCCCCCTCCCTATCATTTTTTCAATTCATTCGTCTTTCCTCATCTTTCCTGGCTTTCCCCTCGGCCTTCCGCCTGCTTTCCATCCGCTATCTCTGCTTCCCTTGCCGCAGGGCAGTCTGTAGGTACACAATATGAAATTGTGTGTAGCTCAGGCACAGCAGAGGGATGGGGTTCTCCAGAGGTCAGACCGCTGATGGACATGCTGGCCGATACAGACGGTGACCTCCAGAGCCGAGGGGGAATCCAGCATGGGTCTTTCGCCTGGATCCCTTCCTGTGACGGAACACAGGATCGACCTGGGTGTACAGTCGCTGTGAATGACGAGGAGGGAAGACAAGCCTCCGATTTAAACTGTCCCCAGATAATGCAGAGCGACACCCCCGTGGTACCTGTAGAAAGGCAAATAAACCGCTATCACAAACCTGTTGTCATCAAAACATTGTCACCCACGCAGTTGATCAAATGTGTTGGTGCCACTAACACACACACACACACACACCCACACACACACACACACACACACACACACACACACACATACATGCACAGGCATGAAAGCATACACACAGCATCCCCAACAAACACCTGGCAGGCCTGAGTGACAGCAGCACATGGCGTACAAACACAGAGGACGCATTTGAGTGACA
>CAAKHC010015734.1:12444-27513 GCA_901007825.1 Macroramphosus scolopax | reverse complement strand
ATAATGCAGAGCGACACCCCCGTGGTACCTGTAGAAAGGCAAATAAACCGCTATCACAAACCTGTTGTCATCAAAACATTGTCACCCACGCAGTTGATCAAATGTGTTGGTGCCACTAACACACACACACACACACACACACACACATGCACAGGCATGAAAGCATACACACAGCATCCCCAACAAACACCTGGCAGGCCTGAGTGACAGCAGCACATGGCGTACAAACACAGAGGACGCATTTGAGTGACAGATTTGTCGTTTTCCACAACATTGCAATTAATAACACAATAATTGCCTGCAAGAAAGCAAGCGGGTCTATTATGCTGTCACTGGGTTGAACGGTTTAAGACAGTGGCGCTGCAAAGACTCCTACTGAAGTGTGTAAAATCAAAACGTTTCCCCGGCACTTGCTACGAGAACTCCCTCTGCTTCCTTTCGCTCCTCTTATGCATATTGGAAAATTGATTCATTATTCTGTGCACCCCGGCTTTCATTATCATCTTCAACAATTGTCTGTGGCATGTTTACAAGGCCGCTCATTTGAAATCATGGCATCAGTTTTCCTCATCCCCCTACAACGCCTACTACTCACAGCAGAGGACCCCTACCCCCTGGTGGCCAGTCTGTGTACCGCAATTGAGATGTTACTGTAACAGTGTTACCTCAATGCCAGAAAAATAGCTTTGTTGCGCACCACTGAGCACATTCACTCAAATTTAAATGAAGGATATGGTTTCCGGAGCTCCCCTTTCAGACTTGCAGTTTGTCAACCACATGCTGAGTAATCATAATCTAAAATAGCAAAACATCCGAAAAAAAAAGCACCTTAATTGCGAGGAGGATGTGAAATGTGGTTTGGAGGCTTAAGTCACTGGTGTGCAGTGAATCCATGCATGTGGTGGGAAGATTACTTATTGTGCAGCCCGATCACACATATGCAAATGTTCGCTCATGATCTCGGAGCATTGAAAGAATTACAGCTAGCTTCCGTCACACTGAAAGACTCTATACTGGCTCAGCTGAATCGAGGGCAAGTGGGAAAGAAAGTGTTTTTCTTTCTCTCCGCATCACCATTCAAAGACCAGTGAGGGAGCTATACCGACGGCTTTGAATAATGTTCAAAGACCTTTTTTCTACCAAACATCACCCCCCCGCTGCACAGTGATCGGGTACAGCTTTTTGGTAAATATTTGATTGTATAGCCGTGTGTCTTTGAGACCGTAAGAATGTCTGCGAGGAGTTGTTTTTAGGTCAGCTTCAAGACCCCTCGTCTTTATCTTCTTGTTCTTCTCCCTCCTCCTGCTCGCTCCCAGTATGAACCGCGAGGGGACAGGATGCGATAGGTGGAGGAGCTCCGTTTGAAATTTACCCCAGTTCACTGAAAAATGCATCAAGAATGTGCATGTAAGTGTGTCAGGAGATAACGGAGGAGGCCCCCACGCCTCTTGCTTTCCTCCCGTAGGGTAGATAACCGATTCATCCATGTTAAACAATGTGCCACCTCTATTCACCTCTGAGAGAGCAGAACAGTAGAGATAATTCTGAGCCGGCTCCAGGAGTAAAGATTGTCGGTTTATATTTGCAAGTAAACACTGTCCAAAATTCTTAGCATGGTACTGAGTCCCTGTTACACCAGTAGTCTAATGTATCTTACATGAGCTGTGTGAACTAAAATAACTTGCAGATACCAACTAATATACAGCTGTAGTATCATGAGGTTGCGGTCTTGTTTGCAGCAGACAAACCTGAACGAACAGTGTACTCATCTGTGATACGACCATCTAAAGGCAGATTATCCCCATCGGACTCCCTGCATTATAACATTATTCAACACATATACGTGTGTGATCCTTTAAAGTCTTCTGATATGCTCTCCAGATCATAACCGATATATGAGTAAACACAACATGACAGTGCTCTTTGATGTACGGTCGTCCGTGTGGAAATTGCCAGCAGCTTCTTTTTTTTGATAATTTAATCATTTTTCAAACCACGTGACTTTTTTTTTACAGTTTCATGAACATCAGAACACACGCACGTTGGTACCCACCAAGCCAAGTGAATCACTGATTGCACCTTTAGATCTTGATTCATTTTTTTCTTATTGTGAAGAAAGGAAAAATGGTTGTACTTGCCCTTTAAACAAGCCCCGTTATGATAAGAGAAAGGAGTAAGAGGCTGAAGTGTGTTTGTATTGAACCAGATATTTTTATTCAAAGTTGCAAAACGGAGACTGACGTTTCCTTCGGCGGTTTATTTTGAGGGTGCGCGATGAGCAGCTGTGTACTTTGAAGGAGCCGTGACACAGGGCACATAATTAGACATTCTTATAAGAGGTTGGCCGGCTATTAAGATTCATACATGCGGTGTTTGCTGCAGACAGTCATCTCAACCTGTTGAATTTACATTTCTTCATAAGAGTCTCACACAGCGATAATATCAGGCTTGTTCGACGCGTCTCCTGGAGTCGCTAAGTGGTCACATCTCCTGCAGAATTCAAAAGGAGTGCATGTGTGTGTGTGTGTGTGTGTGTGTGTGTGTGTGTGATTGTGGGGATAGGGGAACCAGTTGGTGTCATCAGTGAGGGGTCATGGGGGACCCAGTTAATGGGAAATCGTTATGGAAATCCAATCTAATTAAAATTAGAACCGCACTTGTCAAGTCTAAGGTGTGGATGGGGAGAAGGGATGTTAATACATATTATCACTGCGCCTCATTTGCATAACCTAATTCACCATCATGCAGGGTTTCTCTTCACACTCGTATCTGGTTGCATCTCTGAATAAATAACAAATAACTGAGCCGTGTTATTGGGCTCAGATATAAAGGGGAGTTATTATATTCTCATCCTTTTCAGTTGTACTTCTTCTTGTGGAAGTTTCTCCTTCACAAGATGATCTCGTAGTTCTTCCTTTCTTATCCTCCATCCTCGATACAGAGTGTCCCCTAATAAAATGCGCCACCGCTGCAGCGGACGACACATCACATCTCCCTCTTTACCTCGCAGTCAGGATTAGCCTAATTGCTCGTATGTATGAGAGCCAAGTTGCAGGCTTCTGCTTTACATCGTGATTGCAGAGTCTCTGATTAGGAAGCTTAACTCTTTCACCGTGCGCGGCGCTGAGCCTGTGTGGGTGTAATGCACAGCGAGTGTATGCGTTGGTGCTGACACAGGGAGGGAGACTTTTTAATTTAATCTATTTCAATGACATACATTCATGTATCCCCAGCTTGCAGGAGATTACCAGATGGGTTCACATATCGTTTTACAGTTTTTGCCCTGCAATTTTAAATACATTTCCAGTGATGATCATTTCTAGTCTAAATTTATATTCACAGACACTTTTTTGGACAAATGCAGAGGAGACGGGAAATGTGATGTGGTGATATACTGTATGCATTCATGTATTTCCACGGTGTCGACATGATAGTTATCCCGAAAGATGACTACACAAGGACAATTGGACTTGCTTGAGACGTATTCTATCAGGGTGCATTAATTAGTCTGCATATAGATTTCATGCATTGATAGGACGATAGGAAGGTGTTGCAGCGTTTACAGACTAGACTCTGAGCAGGTCATGCTGGAGGGATGTTGAGGCATAGCAGGTGGGCAGGCATGACCTGTAGTGACTTCATAAGCTGCATTATCCTACTGATGAGTCTTCATCATAGCAGTATTTACAACAACACAAAAGAAGCCAGTTTAGCTACTAAGCAGGGCTATTTGATGTCAAATGTAAGTTTGCATGAAAGATCTTCCTTTAAAGCAAAGATCTGTGGTGCATGTGTTCATGTCAAGGAGCATGACCTCCTGCAATAGGAGGACATGTGTTTCTACTTGTATCTACTGGAAACAAACAAGAGGTGAAAGTTGGCAAGTCATCATCATACTTTTTTGGTCTTAAAAATTGGACTTTGTTAGCTTCGTCCGTTCCATTGAACTGTACTTCTCCAGGCTTTCGCTACCAGAAGGATGAGTGACCACACCGGCTGAAGCCCTTCTTATATTTCACCATCTATTTGCCCAGATTGACTGCACATCGGAGCTTTTTGTCAAAAGCAAATTGAAATATTTCTTAACAACAACCAGAGGCGGATTCGACACAACCTGTAAACACCCTCTTCTATTTCTTCTCCTGCTCATTGTTGTGGAGACATGCTGTTCTTTTGCTCGGGAACCAAATTACAATCTTCTATCATCAAACAGAAGCCGTCTCTTATCGTCCACCGATCGATACTTTCTCTGAACGGGTGAAAAAATAAGACCGTTTCCATCCCTCACAATCTTGTGAGCTAACTGCAGAGGAGGTAAAGAGGAAAGAGAATGAATATCAATTATTTCTGATGTAATAATACAATATTATATCAGGGGTGTTCAAAGGAGATTATTGGGCTCCCTGTGAGAGAAGACGTCAGATTTTGTTCTATCATTGCTCTCAAATTGAAATAGCTGTCAAAGCTCAACAGCTAATAGCATAACTTCAAATTGTCTTAAGAAGTCGACAGCACAATCTGCTCCATCGCTTTCCACTAAAGCTGGAGGTGCAGGCATGGAGAGGAATGTGTTTGGCTTTTTTTATTGATGAAAAGATCCATTTTTTAAGTTCCCATTCAGCGTGCACAGGCTGGATGTAACGTCAATGTATGACTAACCACGTCCTCAGGGCCTGCTTGTAGCGGCAGCATGTCACACATTCATCAGGAAATTGGTGTCATCCGACGCTGCCGAGCTAATTGCACGGATGATTTCCTTTTCTTTTTTTTCGGTCTCTCGCAGCTGCGTGATCGGCAGCTCACAGGACGGCAGCTTCAAGCAGCTTAAGGTTGTCCAAGTCGGCAGGTATCAGCTTCAATTGTGCAGTGAAGACTTGGAGCTGCAGGTTTGACAGGTAAGTGGCAGACACTGAGACGTGAAACCACCTTTCGTTTTGACTGGAAAAACTACACATAGAGACACAAAACAGACAAAATCTGCAAGTGCAAAACAGTAGAAATAAGTGAAAATAAGAAAATAACATGCACGAATGGAAACTCACACATAAGGAAATGATGAATATATGATTTGCATTAATAATTCATGATAAAATTTCACATATTAAGAGAAAAGTAAAAGGCTGCATGAGGAGTGAAAGTTTGGGGGAGGAGGGGTTAAGACTGTGACAGCCCTCAGTGAACCAATATCCACTAGTGATTAACATTGCATTTCCGAACCCAACGCGGTATCATCTGGAATTCATAGCCTCGGGGGCTGCACTGACTCACAGTGCAGCCTCATAAAACGCACCATTAAACAATTATGAGGCTTTACAACTGCACCACCTGACCATATGTGACAGCTAGTGTTGTCTTTGGGAGTGGGCATAAGGGGGGGGTTAGGTTTCTTAGGGGATGTGAGGTGGGCTGATCAGGTGGGTCGATGCGTTGACGCTCCCTCTCTTCTCGGTTTTCCAGGTCTCAACAATGGTCGGGTAGTCGTGCGACAGTGTCCAAGTAGGAACAGCTTGCATGGTCAACAGCAGTTGTTATGATGATTCACACAAAGACTTGATTGATTTCATGTGTGGGTCCACAGGACTGAACATGAATAGAGCCCGTCGCTAAAAATAACGGCACAATGACGAATTATTATCATCATATTCAGACATAATCACAAAAAAGCTTTTCTCTGTAGGGATCCTTTAACTAGCAAAGCTGAATACACCAGTGTTTGCTTCAAAAGATGGAGCCCCTGATGCCTTAAATGAAATATTAAAAAAAAAGAGTATTACTTTGAAATCGCCATTAAGTTAGCTCCTCTAATCGCCAGCTAGAATGTTCACACAGTCGTACAAATGCCTTGTTGCTCCACATTGTAAACACTGTTTCTAAGTGCAGCTCAGCATCTGAGAATAAACCACTCATCCAAATCGACTAAATATCTCCCCTTTTTTCTGTCTTCCACATAACTGCCTCTCCATGGGTAATGAAGTGTTCTCAGAGAGTCCTGTTTTTCATCATAATTAGGTTTTTTTTTTCTTCATGATAATCAGAGCCAAACATTAATATTGTTCGGTGATGGTCGTCTAGCGGGTATCTCTTCCAATAAGATGTCTGAGGGATGATGGATGGAAAAATGGTAAATTCTGCATACTTGCCTAATTGCTTTTCTATGAGCGTGAGCATGTGCGTGAGGCGGGCATCGGCGAGGACCTCTCTGTCTTCCTCGAGGTCACAGCTCATATCCTCCTTCATATTTTAAACAAGAAAATTCTCCCAATAAAGACGCATTTTATTGGTGTCGGATCGTTTGCCAGTAAAATGGTGCATTGACTTCATTCCCCTCTTGTCCTTCCGATCTTTGCGTGCGTGCGTGCGTGCGTGCGTGCGTGCGTGCGTGCGTGCGTGCGTGCGTGCGTGCGTGCGTGCGTGCGTGCGTGCGTGCGTGCGTGCGTGCGTGCGTGCGTGCGTGCGTGCGTGCGTGCGTGCGTGCGTGCGTGCGAAAGAGAGAAAAATGAGTTCCTGTCAAACGGGCCTGTGTAATGTGTTGCAACCTTCTAAAAGAATAGCCACATCTTTCTCCGTGACACTGTGACATACAATGTACAGGTTGTGTGTGTGTGTCTGTGTGTGTGTGTGTGTGTGTGTGTGTGTGTGTGTGTGTAGTCGTGACGATGTGTTTTAGCTCAGGGGAGCTAATAAGGCCACCGGAGCCGGCACAACGATGTGTCACACTGAAGGTCACAAGTTCAATCCCTACGTGTAATGTCACACTGGTGACATTAAGGCAGATGGCCTCTTTACTCATGCTGGTCTTCGGTACAGCAGACACCGTACCTGGAACACTATTATGTTCCCCAAGCCTCAATTACATGAAATCTTATCTCCTACAAGTTACTGTTACCCTTCAAAACATCTTAAGGGCAATCAGGCACACAGGAAAACATGAAGCTGAATCAAAGAGGATGTTAATCAAAGGATATTTTTTCAAAACTTCCTATTCTTGACCTTCAGATTTGCTTTGTTCACACACAAGATTTCCTCCGACGACCCTATTAACCAGACGGGGTCAACTCTCAGGTACCATCATCTCTGTGCGTGATGAGGGTCGGCTGTTTTCATCCTTAGCCGAGACCATGAGGATGTTGTTGGTCTGCTCTCAGGAGGGGCGGCTGTGATAGCAATTTCTGCAGAAATCAAAGGACGAGCTCCAGCCGGGGTCGGGGTCAGTGTATAGGGGGAGGGGGACCGGTGTGGCCTTGGGACTGTAACACAATTACACCCTGATAATCAGCGCCGCCTCAGCCAATGGCTCCTTCAATCAATGTGATGCTTGTTAAATTAGAGCTGCTCGTAACCGTTTACGGGGTGACTGTGTATTGATATTGGCTGCCTGCTCCGACCACATGTGAAGATCAATGCTCCACGTAATAGAGGTATTAATGAAAACGAGGTCACTGCATTACACCCAGTCTGAGCGTTTTGTCGACGCATCGGACTCCTTCAGCTATAATACAGTTACTCTACATAATGATGTCATACAATGTTTGTGTTATTGATCGAAATGCAAATATCATACAACATGTAAACCAATAACACATAATCAGGTCTGGTGATCTTTTAATAAATGCCATGTGGTGCCGTGTAGAACAAGCCCCAGCTGTGGATGTATGTCTGATTGCTTATCTCACTGTGTTGGCTCATCATCAGACGACCCGTCGGAGGGGTGATAGTCCGCCTGTCACACTGTTCTGCATTTCAATCAGTCATCTTTGTGATAACGTCCCTTTTTATGCACAACAGCTGGGAGAAGATCCTCTCGCTTGTTTGTTGTCCTCCGTCTTGACACCGGCCGTGTAATAACAATTAATGGTCTTTGCTGTTTTTTTTTGCTGCCGGGGATGTTTCGTTTGTCATCCGGCTTCTCTTGATTGTTTAATCCCTGAACTCCTTGAATTTACGTGGGCGATTGTGAAGTGTGTGAAGTCTCAAAGTCCCTTACTACTACTGAGAGTCTCGTTTTTTTATAGTGAAAATTCATCAGTGCTTAAGAAGCAGAAGCGAAAGGCATCTCGGAAACATCTCCTCTTCCTCCCACTGTACAAAGGTGAACTGTAATACCACACACAGGTGCTGCCATGTTGGTGCAATGACCTGATTAGAAGTGCAGCGGCAGTGAGGTTATATCCGTCCAATATATTGGACACATATTTAATCCAGCGTTAGCTTATTTGCCTGTAAACTGCTTTTAGGGTCTTTTCAAGGTGCATGCGTGCACGGGTGTGAGCGTTGGTGTGTGTGTGTGTGTTGCAATAGGCCTCCTGCTTAGAGGTTCTCGGGGATAAAAAGGCCCTTACAGCAACTTAAGTCCAAAGGGATTCTAGCTTGCAATTATCTGCAGTGTTGTGACAGCGTCATGCTGAGCGAAAAGTACAAAAAAAAGTAAATATTACTGCTCCAGTTCAGCTGCCTGTTTCGATTGCATTATCTGTTCACATCCAAAAGGAGCTATCTGTGATCTGTGCAGGGCTGCATCCCTCCAGGCTATCACTGAAGGGTAATCCAGTATGCATCCGCTGGTATCATGAGTCTAATGGATGTTTATGCTTTGGAAAGCAAAGTGCAAAGAGCTGTGTGCCGAATGAGCAGCGTTCACTCCACTGACTCCGCTGTGCGTTAGAAACTTAACACATGGCTAATCGACATAGAAGGCTGTTATGAAGTCAGTCATGGGGCAGAAAGTCGAGACGGCACAGGCGATGGTAAAGTAAGTGCTCTTAAAGTCTCGGCTCGGGGGATTCAGGTGCGGAGGAGCTGCATCCAGAGATCTCTTTCATAATAGAAAAGGTACCAGATATTAAACTTCAATTGAACTCTGAAATTAAACATCCAGTATTTTACGGAGTCGTCCTTTAATTTAATTCAATATGATAATTCCTGTTATTAATTGACATTCCTCACATATTCTGGTGACTTTAGTATTTAGGGAAAGAACATTTGCCCTTTTTTGGATAATGAAAAGTTGGTTTAAAGTAAATGTGTGACTCAGACTAGTTCAAACAATCGATGTTGTTGATGTAGAGACGATATTTGAATGAGGAGCCGGGAGTTCTGTGCTTGTCAATCACAGGTCAGCCACGCCCTAAAGCGTACCCTGCTTTATAAGACAAATAAGAAGAATACTTTATCGATTCATTAAGGGGAATTACTTTGCCTGTATTTGACCCGTCCATAGTGAACATGCAAACACACCAGAGCGGCGGGCAGCCGGCCAATTAGTGACGCCTGGGGAGAAGTTGGAGGTAGGTACCTTGTTCAAGGGCACTTCAGCCAGCTTTCTTTAATTGCTTCTCGGGGTGGATGTTATACAGTATGGCTCAGACAGTGGGTGAAAACAACACTCTGGCATCCTGAGTCCTTTGTGTGGTGAGTTTTAGGCAATAAAAGCGCTTTAGTTAAGGTTAGTTAGAGTCCATGTTATAATTGGACTGCAAGAACAGTAGGAGAACAAATAATTCATGTGTTGCAGAAATGCAACCAATGTACAATCTGCAACCTGCACCATAAGACCTTCTCCTCATTATGCTGATAGAAGTCCATTCATTGTTTAGCTGTATTCCTACATGTGGTAAAACTCTGGCGATGTATCGAACAGACACACCTGGTCCCATGTGTTAATCAGACATGCAGCATCTCTCACTTCGCCACCTGTCTGCTTGATGACTGAAATTTAAAAGCTGTGACTTTCAATGCTATTTGATGATGAATCATTCACTCGTTTTTTTTATTTTATTCCTATTTTTTTTCCCTCCTCTTTACCTCAACACTCCCCTGTGGGTTTCAAGAAGCCTGCGTCTGTTCTCTTCACAGGAGCTTCACTGAGAGATTGACATAGATGATGATGAGCACTAAGACACGGAGGTGAAGGTGGCCACGTCGGAGAGAGAGAGAGAGAGAGAGAGAGAGAGAGAGAGAGAGGTACGTGTCTTTGTAATGGAAATGAACAGAAGTTTAACTCAGTGTCAGAAATTTTATGGAAGCAAACCACACGTGTACTTTACCTGAGATAACCTCCTGTCTTTGAAGATCAAATACGACACTCTCGTCCTAATCCGCCTTATAAGATTAGATCTATTTACGTTCCCAACCACACCAAAGTGAAATTATTATCTTGAATGCCTTGTCTGAACTCACAGGGGGGGAAAAGCAGAGATTTCTATTAAAATCCATGCATCATGTCAGGCTGTATCCTCATCCGGCAGGGTGCAGTGATCTGCTCTAATCCAGGAACGGATACAGGATGAAACAGCTTTCAGCATTCAGTTTGTATTTGCCTGCAATTTATCCACATCAGGTTTGAAGATTGCAATGAAAAATAGCAACAACGACGGAAGAACACGTTGACCCGCGGACTAATTTCCCGTTCCTGACCCTTCACATCCTGTTTTGGATTGTGATGATGCTGGAACAGAACAACAGAAACCTGCAGCCAGTGGAGAAGATCTCCACTAATAATAATAATAATAATAAAAAAAACAAATAAGATAAGGGAATTATCTCTGTTGTTATCTACAGTGGCCCCTGAGTGCTAAACACACTGCGACTTACGAAATTCATAAAGCATCTTCATCACTCTGACAACACATGAACAGCTTTTAGAAGAAAAGCAGCAAATTTCAGACGACAGATTAGAGAAACAAGCTGCAATTAAATTAAACAATGACAGCGTTTCCAGAGGACTTTTAAAAAGGATAAACACATCGGACTGATGAGTAGCGCTTCAAATCTGAGGATTGCCCTTCATCACGACTGTACACTGACAGTCGACATTGTACTTTCTTCTTTTATCTTCAGTTGATCAGTCGATTTCTCTGTGGCCACTGAACTACATTTCAGGAGGCGGAGCCTACAAGCAGGATTTGTGACATCACAAATACTTTGAAAGCCAATCCTGGCCTAATATTTAGCATGCACAAGTGTGAAGTGGAAACTTGAAGCCTCCAGTGCACAAACAGGGAATATATGATGAAGTTGGGGACTCGGAGACGAGTATTCATATTTTTTTTTCCTACAACAAACATGTCAGACTCTCATTTAGTATTTATCAGCGTATTTTTGTACTCCTGAATACATGCATGGAGAGGATCTTTAATGTGTTTTTCTCAAAGCACAACCTCTTTATAGTTGGCTGCCCATAATAAAACATACAATAATAATAGAAAAAAATCCATGTTTTAATTATGCCGAACGTTCAATTTGGGCCACGTCTCCACGTCCCTGGTGATCCTTCACTTCTGGATGACCTCCCCATAACTTTGGCTGACTAGACACACACACAGCTCATATTTCAAGAGGAGGAATGTCATGATGAAACCCCAGTGTACCGATGTGAGGATGCCTAACTCCTTATTAATGACGTGGATTAATAACCTTCAAAGTGAGAGAGATACTTTGGTCGCATTAAATGCCCTTGAGAGCTCACAGGACATTTAAAGTTCTGCTGCAGCGTAACTTCAGTGAGTAACACACTCTGAAAGCTCTTTCCTGTTCCGATATTGTAATTCCGTCGTTGCTAAAAGCAAAATAGATTCCACGGCAAAACACATCTTCAGAGATCTTCGGTGTGACGAGTCACAGTGTGAGTTATTACTATGACACATGCATGTGTTGAACAGAAGACTGTGTCTGCGCAACATTCTGAACTGCTGGTGGCAGTGTGGGTCAAAATGGTGACACGATAACAGAACAAGTCATCTGACTCATTCTTACAAACCTTCACTTTGCGCAGTCTCCACCAGGGGCTGTCCAAGCATCACCCTGCGTCCATCCAATCATTCCTCACTGAAGGGGGGAGAGCGACAGGAAGAACACACTTTGCCGCACTGGATGAATAAAGTTAACTGTCCCACAATGTCTTATAATACAGCCAAGCAAGGTTATATTCAGATTCTACTCTTATTCAGAGTGACAGTGAGTGAGCAGGTCGTGTTTCAGTGGATTGCAGAAGTACGGTGAAAGAAGTGTATACTTTACAACAAAACATCGTGTCCCAATCTGCCATCATCTCGCTCATGTCCCTTTACTTATTTCATGCTGAACAGATGGCCTTATTGTGATTAGACGCAGATGGGTTTTCCGTGGTAATATCGACATCCCACACGATATTACATTTGCCCCGGCTTTGACTCCCGAGCAGAAATCATTTCAAAGGTTTATTGTCTGCTGCAGTCTTGTGTGTCGCTGCACGGAAACAAGCACGAAATAAGCCACGAATTGCTAATATAACTGTCAAAATGGCTCAACATGAAATGCATTTGGGAGGCGTTGAATTGCCTCTCATGTATCAAACATGAGATTTGCCTGTGAAATCCATCCCGAGAAGACTAAGAGATATTTATCCTTTATGTTTATTGATGTGGCGTTGCTGGGATTAGGAGGAGCCTGGCGGAGGTGTCATGGGAGTGATTCGGTTAAACATCTGTGATGGGAGGTGCCCACTTAATAACCTCGGTTACATGCCCTCTCTTACTCACTCCTCTTCCTTTGCTGTGTATCAGGCTTCAACATTATGTACTTTCCTTTCTTATGTTGGGCACTTACAGTATATCACTTACTTAATTTGAATAAAGAAGAGAACTAGTTTCCAGTCAGCTACCTTCTACCACAGCTGTTTTCATTATACAGATACAACCTGAAAACTCCTAATGCAAAGATAAGCACATGGGGAAAGGTATTTCTTTCATATGATTATTATTATAGATATTATTATTATCATATGATTACTTAAGAATGCAGAAAGCTAGATACATCGAAATGTTTTAAAGGGTGTATAGTTCTATTGTTTCTCGATTAACGATGAGAGAACATAAAAAGACAATTCTATAGTTTGAACACAAAGGTTTATACTTTACCCCACTTTGACAAACCTTTATAATCTCCTGACTTTATTCAACAAGTCAAACAATCAAGGGATTCTGTATTTGCTTCAGTTTGACTTACAGTTTGTGCAATGGAGTCCCTCAGGGAACTATCCTGGGGCCCCTCAACAAGTCAAAAAGTTCTGGCCAAGTGGGTCAAAGCTTGACTTTTAATCCTTCACAGGTCACTATAAATTATTTTACATTATGGTAATTAACCGTGCAGACAGCTTAGTGGAGGGAAAGGATTCAAAGCCGTAGTCATCATGCACATTCACGGAAGAAGCTCAAATCTTACCTCTAACAGAAAGTCTGCTTGTGCTCCACCTTGTTGTAACACTATCCATATTTCAGAGTAGAAAATTCCTTTTATTGACACCAAAACAATATTCCAGTGTCTTTTTCATGGGTTTAGACTAGATGGAAGTTGTATCTTGTTTGCTTACTCAAGTCAGGAGCCTTGTTACGAAGGCAGAGCATGTGAATGAATTGTGGCTGACCAGAACTCAGTGTTAATACAAACCTGAGCCATGCCACAGGAAAATAGTTTAAATATTTGCTATTGCCAGAGTCCTTTGTTGAAGTTTTTCTGTAACAATACAATGTGGAAATACAGAGGAAAAGGAAACAGGTCAGAGCGAGAAAAGTCCCAGATCTTACCCAGGACGTCGATGGTATTCGTTAAGCCCATCCAACCGCAGAGCCACAAACATCCTAAACACCAATTATCCATCATTCATATTCTCTGAGGAAGGCTGCATTATCTGTTAATCTGAATTGCGTTGATGTCCGACGTAGACGTCTGTCCTTGATAAAGGAGCTCTGGATTACAGTGATCCCTCGCCACTTCGCGGTTCACTTATCGCGGATTCGCTATTTCGCGGATTTTCATAATGCATTTTTTTTTTTTTTGGTGCATTGTGCTCTGCATTCTGATTCGCTAAAAACTCACTCCCGCTTCTTGTATCAAAACATGCTACGAATTGTGCTATCATTTTGTCGTCTCGTGCAGTTATGTGTATGTACTGCACACATAACTGTTGCCCGCGGTGTACTGCACCGCGGGCTTCAGAAGAAGAGAACACTGCAGAGCGCAGTCAGGATGCAGCGGCCCAGTCTGAAGAGCAGTGAAACGGCCTACACGCGAGTCACTGTATTTGTATACATGTAATAGTTGCTAATTGTAAAAAAAAAAAAAGTTTTCTATTTCGCGGATTTCACTTATCGCGGGTCATTTTCGGAACGTAACCCCCGCGATAAACGAGGGATTACTGTACATCTAAAAAACTGTTCGACTTTAGTCGTTAACACTTTTTCCACGTTTGACTACGACTTTTGAAGGCGAACCCCTTCCTCACCCGTACAGTGATGTCAGTTGGAGTCAGGATGGCAACACATTTCAACTGATCTAGAACAATATGATGAAAGTATGACATTCTGAAGGGTTGTTGGAAGCAAAGTGTTAAAACATGTATAACTTTTTCATCTGATGACACATTTTGAAGGTTTTTTTTATTGTATTTGAGGTAACTTTGGTGCGAAATCCTCTGGCCTTGGGCTGTAAATATGCTGCATATTAATCTTTAGTCTGCACATCCTTGACAGGAACTGCAAATGGCAAATAGAGATAGAGCCATAATGTTCCTCCTTGGTTTGCGGCCAGATAAACTTTGGCCAGCATCCATATGTTCATCGCTGGCACTAATATAGTTAAGACTTACTGTATGATGTCCATTCGGTTGCAGCTGTGCACCGTTTTTTTCTAAGTCTCAACCACTAAGTCTCACATGCACTCAGGCAAGGCCACAACCCTGAGCAGGAGAGTGTAAACTGAAGTGAGTGGCTGATGTGAACACCTGGGCTCAGGAGGTAAATAAATCAAGTTAGCATCGACCCTGAGTATCAACATGCCTAACCCTGGACATCATTTTTGGCAATCACATTATACCATTATACCAAGTGATTTGGCATCAGGGTAATGGGGGTATCGGGGCCAAGCTGTTGTGTGCAATCTGAATCTGGAATGAACGTCTGAAAGAGCTCGCATGATGAAGGATGACAGCTTTATCTTGAACTACATCATCTTTTAAAGGAATGAAAGCGCTTTTTTCACATTTGTTGAGCAGGATGGCCTTGTAACCCCCCCCCCCCCCCCTTTTTTTCCCCCCCC
>CAAKHC010015734.1:0-12424 GCA_901007825.1 Macroramphosus scolopax | reverse complement strand
TCTTTCTTTCTCTCCCTCATGAACATTGTCACACACACATATAGTAGGCACATGCACACCACACACTTACACACAATTGCATTCGCACGTGCACACAATAAACAAACCACATTTATGTCGCTTTATCTTTGCAAACACATGCAAAAAGAGCACCAGTGCATATGGTGCTGGTTTCTGCACCAGTGGCCTGATGCTCTTAAGTTCCATTCTTTGTTCTGAGCATCATTGTTTTAAAAAAGGGGGGAGGAAAAAAGCAGGGCAGTGCCTCCATGATGGGCAGCAAGTAGAACACTGCATCTATTGTATTTATTGTGTCACCTAACTCCCTGCATCCTTAGCTGACAGATAGACAAAAGGTCACATGGAGCCCAGTCGCATCTCAAACGTCATATCACAGAATAACAGTTCACACTTTTAGCATCATCAGTTTGTGAATACAGTTCATTCATAAAGATGAATGCATCATAATTTCAAAGAATTGATGCAAAAGGTAAAGTTAGAGTCAAACCTCCTAATGAGAACAGTGACGTCAGGTCATATGTATTTTTCTGTAAAGTTGAGGGATTTAAATCGTGCAATAAAAAAAACCTACATTTAGGATCTCACATGCTGAAGTATATTCAGATCTTGACTTGACTACTCTGGGGCAAATAAATAAAGGAACACACCCAAAAGTGAATTATGTTATTCATCCTAAGGCATTAAAATAATTAGGGTTGTTTTGTGCAAGCAGGTACCTTTTTTATCACAACACTTGCACGCTGCAGCTGAAAGCGATGCTACGAGAGCACTGAGAGGGAACAGTATTGTTGCAGTCAGACATTTAAATAATGAGGTGAACCTCGTTATAAAACCCTGTAAAGCCGAGGGGAGCGGGTGAGAAGTCGGTTTATGACTGTCAATCACTCACAGTATCTTAAAATAACTGAAATAGATAAAAAAATATAGTTACAAAACTTTCTTTTTATTGTCTGGTAAAACTTGTATGTGGTGTGGTTTGCAGCATTTCTAAAAAAAAAAAGGAGTCGATCACAGCAAAACAAACTATGTTTTGTCCAATACCCTTGTCGATAGGCCAATTTCTGCAAACAAAGACAAAGTGTTATGTGTAATTGACAAATGTTTTCATGCTAATGCACCAAACTAAAACACATCTGTATGTTAATGAATGCAGGTGACACTGCATTGTGTGACAAGAGACCGTCCTGCACTGGACTTGACTCATGATCACAGGCATGGGAGGCCGGCAGCTAGTAATGAGGTTGAAACTAGTTTGTCAAGTTCAAATGTCATGATTTAGATTCATTGTTTTGGGTTTTTCTGCACAATACTAACTTTCCTGTCATTCCAGAGTCATCCACTGCACCTACTCTGCATCATTCATCAGGTCTCTCAGTCACGCACCTGCTCTGCTTTCTCCCTGCTGATTCAACTCACCTGCTGCCAATTTCCTAATCACCACCCACTGCATATATACCAGACCATTTGTGTTGCCTGGTGCCAGATCGTATTGTGTGTACCAGTGTTTTGTCATTCTGTAAACTGAGCTTATCCTGATGTGACCTGTTTTGGATCCTGAACGTTACCTCTGCCTGTTCCCTTTTGGTTTTTGTTTGTTTTTTGGACAACCTAAATTTGACCCCTGCCTGGTCAATAAAGTGAAGAGCTTGTGCCACCGAACAGTGTTGAGCTATTGGGTTCTTATTTGTTTCACCTTGTTGTTCCTGACATAAAATGCATGTTACCAGCACACGCCTGAACCTCACTCCTACAGGACACCAGTCGAAGTTGCATCATATAAATGTTCAGTTAGCACACTGGACTTAAGCTCTTGCAGTAGCATCACCAGTTTTGCTACCATTATGTTTACTCACTGCACAGCACCGTACCTGCTGGCTACTGTTATAGTAGCTCAGAGTTAAATGAAGATGTACAGTCAGCATGTTCAAAACACAAGCAAGATAATTTTATTTTATTTTGAAAAGTATGTTACCTTCAAATAAATAAATAATGCAATGTAGCCAATTGAATAAATTGTTTAATTTGGTTTGCATTGTGTAGATTGAAGATGTGTTAAGTCTGTCTGGATGACTTCCGGCTGTCATTTGTTTGTAGTGATGGAAAATGGAAAATTAAATCACACGTTTAGTTAACAGATAATAACAAATCATATCGATGCTTTTAGGCCTTGTGCATGCCTGGAACATATTTTTGATCGCTCATGACAGATGATTTTCTTCCAGAAGTCTCCTAAAGGAAAAACCGAAGACTTTCCGGAAAGTCACAGCAGCTTTTTTGGGGAGTTTTGCAAAAGAGTTCCTCGCAGTTTCTGACATATTTTACATTTCTAAAAAAACTAAGTGAGGTGTTTTTTTTTTTTTCTTCTGGAGAGAAGAGGAAGCCTGGATGGGAGAACATGCCTCAATGGGCGGGGCTTGAGCCGGGTTCGAGTCGGTCTTTTATCACTACTGAGTGAAGTGGAGGACCGACCGGCAGATTGGCTCCCTCCTCTCCTCTCCTCACACTCGATTCACAAGAGCTCCCGTCCCGTTAGGATCCACAGGTAAGCGCATCAAACTCTCCATCCGCCTTGGATCCGATTCCCCCCGCTGGATTACAGCCTCGTGATGCTTTAGATGATGATCACATTATTGCGTGTCTCCTGTGCGCATGGGCTGCTTCTCCTTTCCTCGGACCGTGTTGGCCGCTAGCCGCTCCCTCCTTTGTGCGCTCGGCACGCCAGCGGGCTAAAACCGAAGGCGAAGCGATCTGCGATAAACTTTACCGGGATGAAAATGTTATGTCAACTACTCAAGATGTGTGTGTGCTTAAAGCAATGCGCGCCTCAGATTCCCATCGAACAAAGTAAAAAGGGAGGGAGGAAGAGGGGGGGTGTTGCTAAACTCCAAAGTTTCCTATCGCCTGTGCGGGGATGACATGGCACAATCTGCAGCCTGGAACGGTTTAATTCGTAACGTACTGTAATCTGAGCATGCACTAAACTCAAAGATACAAACTGCAGATGTTAGAGAAAACCTGTTGAATTATGAAGTGTGAAAAAAGTAGGCCCTTCTCATATCATATTGGACCATAAGATCATGTTTGTCCACTTGAATATGAGTTTTAACATATGCAGGCAGTTCTGGTCAACTAGGTCTGAGGGCAAACTAGCTAAAGGCCGGCCTGCCACTTCTCATCGTTTCAAGGTATCACATTCTTTGCAATCTCACCGCCCCTGAGGCCAAAAGGCTCTCCACAAATCTCATTGTATTTGAGTTGGCCAGCAAGTCTTTTGATCTCAGCTTTGTTGCATACTAGTATCTGTGAAGTGGAAGCATGTGAAATTGGGAGGATGGAGGGAGGCTGCACACCGTAGATCTGTGGGTTCCTTTCTCTTTTGATTGCATCCAGGCCCTGAGACAGCAAAGTAATTGTAAATGAAACTGTGTTTGTGCAGTGTTTGGAAAACAAGGAGAGCCGGCGCTTCTTATGAAGCACAGGCCCAAACTGGTGACAGATGATTGGAATAGCCTCTGGAATGCAGTGTTATAGCAGCCATCCAGTACAGCGGTTCCTCAGTACCCCACCGTCCTGTCAGATGAATTAAATACCCCGTCAACGACACCATACATCATCTTCCGAACGTGTTCATTACCAGCCGTGTCAGCATGTGTCTGGTGTTGTTTTCACCCTGTGAGTCTTTGTGTGTGTGTCATTACGGCACGAATGTGGTCCTGCAGAGAGCCTTCTGTACCAGAGGCTGGTTTTGAACTCCTGACAGGTGTTTATACATCTGTCTGTCGGTCCGGGGACAGATTCTGTCACCGTGATAGCATCACAACTTTGCAAAAAGAAAAATACAGTCAGGAAACTTCACAAGTGTGCAGTCGAGAGCAAAATGAAGGCTGAGTTGGGAAATGGGTGTGTTCTGAGAAGGTCCCTCGTTCGAGTTAACTGTATGTTCCCAGCAGGAAAGGGAGAATCTCATATGAGGGGAACCTGATGGGAAGAAGTAGTAGAAGAAGTAGTTCCCTTACTGTATTTGACTAATGTATACATTACTTTTACTTGTGCATTTACTCATTAATCCATTGCTTTATGTCAATTTACTTTTGCATTACTTTTCAAACATGTATATTATCGACTAGAAGCACAGCTGGAGTCGGGTTCGGCTTTGCTCTCATACACACAGAACTGCGCTAAAATACATGTAGTGCTCCAGAGTGCAGTGGAAAAGGGGGATTTCATAGTTGGCCCGATGCGATATGGGTGCAGAAGAATCTGGAGGTAATTGCAGAGAGTGATAACAGGGGTTTGGCAGCGTGGGGAGAGAGCCAGGGCCAGGGTTTGGACTGGGCGGGCAGGATGTAGGGAACATTGCCATGCATTTCCGGAGTCTGGCTCTGGACTGCACAGTGCGGTGAAGGCTTCTCGTTACTGTACGCTCCCTCTCTCTCCCTCCCTTCTCTCTCTGATTAAAGCTAAATGCTGGATCAGGTGATCACCATGCCTCATTAGCGTCATTATAAACATGTGCCCATGTAGGTATGTGTCGACGGTGGCGTGTTTACATGCACGGCGTATACTTTTCGACGGCGATGTGTTCATCGAGATTCGTCCTAGATACTCCTAATCCACCAGGGTATCAAGTTCCAAAGCAAGAATCCAGAGTTTCCTAGCAAGGCAATAGTTTCTTAAGACCGCTAAGCTAAGGCAGCCGACCAAGTGGCAAACTGAATTTGAAAAGAGTGGAAAACTGGCAGTCGCAGTTTTTCTACCGCAAATGATCTGACCGTTCTGTTCTTTTTTAAAAAAAGATGTTTACCTATAATCTGCTCTTTGTTACGGTTTCCAGTTTCCAGTGAGCGCTGACGTAGCTGTTCTTACGTCGTATCTGCACAGCAGGTGTTTGAATCCGGGGTCTTCTCGTGACGGACGATTGGATCAAGCATGTTTCCCGTGTCCTAGTCGTTGTTGACCTTTGGCTTAGTTTCACAGCTTGTCCTAAGAATAAAGTTTGAGATAGAGAACACGAGTAACGAGCGCTTTTTCCTCCTCTTGCACAAGCAGTGGAGGTCATAGGGTTGTGTCTTCTGGACAGCAGCGCGGCAGTGGGGACGTGGTTCGGCTCATCCGAGAGCGATCGTGATTGACATGAAGCTTATGGGACTGTGGCGCTGGATTGGAGCCCCCCACCCCAACCCCGCCTTTTGAATTGGATAGCATGTAATTTGAATGCTCCACATCCAGAACCGCACACTAAGCTGTATAATATGATGAGTCTGGAAAAGAATTCTTAACTCTTCACTGGGTAACAAGTGGTGGGGCCGGACGGCGAGTGCTACTTAATTGTTTGTGAAGTCACATGAGGGCATGAAACTTTAGATGATGTGTCTTTGACGGTTCTGGAAAATAGGCAGCAGAAGTTCTGCAGATGTTTGTGACATTTCTTGATTTGAATAACGTTTTAAGGGGGGGAGGGACTCACGCTTTGTGCTTTTATCTTCATATTATGTTTGTTTTTCTTTATTATGCAGCCAAGAATATACGGAGCAGTTGGGGGATGTCCATGCTGCTTTTGGATAATCCGCTCATTCACTGTACAATTATCTCGTTGCCTCTCGGGTGACGGAGAACGCTGACTCTCGTTTTCTGGTCTGGCCTACAAACCGACTCGCAAAACCAAATTAAATCTTACCTCGTCAAACCAAAATTGACTTCTTAATTTTTTTCAGGCGACAGATGAATTACTGTGATCCCTCCTCCTCCGGATCCGACACCCCCAACCTTGAATTCTACTGAGCGAACCAGTCATGTGGGGATGAAAGTCCTGCGCCTGAATTTCTCTGGGCTTTAGTCACACTCTGTTGAAGAAGGTTCCTCAGATCAACCGCTCACTCATGTCATTTTCTGACTTTAAAGAGCTATCACTCGGGGCCACATTGCCTAATAGGCAGCATGGCATGTCGGCGGTGGTAATTGGCATATTGGCTCGCCATCTGCTCGTTGCCAGATGCCGAGCTCCGCCAGAAGTTTCAGCAGCTATAAAAAAGAACATTGTATTCCTTTCCTCCTAACAAATGCTTTTGTTTTTAGTGGGTGATGATTTAAGTCTCTGCCAGGCTTGCCTTGCTTTATATCTTAAAAGGTAAAACCTCCGTTCTTACTCACGCAGGCTACATTTCACATTCTTTTTTTTTTTTTCTTGGATGATTGATTGTGTGAGAGTGAGGTCAGCGCTCCTGAGCAGCGCTTCTGATGTCATCTCGCAAAGATGCATGTTCCTTTCCTTCTATCCTCCGAAGAGAATATTCGGGAGAAGTGCGCAACATTTTGCCGAGAGGGCATTTTAGCCTTTCGGCTTCTTCTCATCTGATAAAACAAGCACAGGAAATGTCTCCGTTAGCTGATTGGCCTTGTGTTTTCCTTCTGCGTCCTCCCACCGGGACCTCAGACGTGCACAGCCTGCCTCTGTGGCAGTGAAACCACCTTACGCGTCGCTCTCCCAACAGCTGCATTGACTATTCGCTCATCTCTTTTAACACAAAACTTTTGATACTCCGAAAAAAAAACACTTACTACGACTTCCACTCCCCCTTCGGCGTTATTCATATTCTGATCGCCAGCTTTCCATTCTCTCCCCTCTACCTCTGTCCTCTCTTCACCTCCCCTCTCAGCCTCCAGTTGCGTCCCGAAACTAAACAAACGCGGCCAATCAAGAGGCTGTCGGGTCAACTTTTAAAAGTCCCGTATTTTCGGGCAACGGACAATTAAGGGAACGTGGAGGTAATAAGGTGATGTAAATCCCAGCGGTGTGTGCGAAAAATACCACTAAGTGTAAACACATGACCGGTGAGGTCATGTGTTTACACAGTTAGCGAGGTTAACCGCTCGATGAATCGCACGAGGGAAAACAGACAGGGCAGTGTGTGGGTCAGTTATTGGGCCCGCTGGATTTATGCTTGCGGCTGCGGAGGTGCTGTTGTTGAAGTGCGTATGGTGAATGTGAGTCCATGTTGGACGCCGGCCATCCCCGGGAGTTAGAAGTGGAGAAGTGGATCAGGGTTGTATGTGGTAATGATGGAAGTGAGGACTTACCTCATGCACATAAAACAATCATGATATCCTTACTTGGGTATCCACATGAATCCGACTCCTACTGTAACGCTGCAGATTTCACTGGGTATTATATGTATTAAATTCTGTCTGACGAACGTACATTGTTTGAACTGTAGATGGAAAACGTGTGAAGAATCTAATTTATTGATTATGTGACTGATATGAGGAGTTAGAAAGTCATAATTAGAGACTTTTTTTCAGGTTCTGATCTGATTCCGAAACCTGACTTTGGATGTCTGCAGATACCAACATGAACCGATAGGTTGTGAATGATATTATCATTGGGTTTGCTATTGTGTGAAAGGTAACATGGGGTGCTAGTAAACCACATAGAACTTCGTCAGAGTTGCACATGTGAGGGAGGCAAAAGGTTTTGTACCAGTTCTTGATATATCTGGTCATGTCATGCTGGTTGAACCCTTAAAAGACTTCAGTCTGTCAAATTGCCGACCTACGAGTTGTCGCTAGTTGGCCGAACAGATCAAATCGCTGTGAGGTTAATGTTAGCCAGTTGTTGAGCTTTCTCGTTCTGTACCAGCTCTTCAAAAGTTTACACTAGATCATAACAAGGCGCTTTTCATACAAGTATTTAATGTACATAAGGGGCAGCTGGGGTCAAAAGGTTCGGTTTTCCTTCTCTGGGTTTGTAAAATATAATATGAAAGATAAATAAATAAACTGCATGTATTCAGAAAAAAATCAGGCTGCACAACTGTGTGTGATCCGGATTATTAAGTGTAATAGTAACAGTGACTGAGCACCTGATAGTGTGTTGAATAGGTCCCACCTCTACTTGTAACTTCAGTTTCAGTTATTTTTCTATTAATTTCCCAGACGATTTTATTCCTTACGACAACAGAAGTGTGAAAAAAAAAAAAAAAAGCAAAACAGTGTTTTCGTGGGGGGTTAATTCTCTCTTTGAAGGAAATGAAACATAACCCCCCCAGAATACCCTGAGAGTTCTAGATTAAATAAACAACATACAGTTAGGTGATAGAATAATTCTCCGTGGTCAAAACACAACAAAACCTTTCACATTACATAATTATTTGTTCCATTTCCAATACAAACATATTGATTTTTGCAGCTTTAAATAGTTGTGAAGTGGCTACTTTTCTTCCAGTTGTTAAGTCAATTTTACTCAACTAATGTGAGTTGCATTTACATGTTTTTTTCAGCACTTGATTCGTCATCCTACGGAAGATCTTCCAAAGACTAGGAGTCGACCGTGGATGCAGGTTGCTAAGAAGCACCTTAACTCACCTCTGTCTTGGTTAAAGTTTGACACAAGTAGGCGGTGCAGGCGGGAAACGTTCTGCCGTCCTGATTGCGATCTCGATCGCTGTAGCGAGACGATTATTTTGATCATTTCTTTTTAACCTAGAATGCAAATCGCAACACGCCTTAGACTCCGTCCATTTTTTTCCAATCAAGGTAAGCCAGTCAGGCAAGAAGCACAGCCTGAGGTCTGCAGTCGGGAGCAGTGGTAATTGTTTGAGAGTGCATTTATAGAGTGTACTCTTTGTGCCTCCTAATCAGAAGCATACTCAGGCATTTGCATACGAGCCTCTGAGGATCGCTGAGGAATGTATTACAAGCAAGGCGAGAGTACGGGGGGGCTGCTGGCGATGGCGGGCCAGTCGGCTATAGCCTTTACTTTCCACTTCACATGTCACTGCCCTGTTTGGGAGCGGGGGGGGCATAGGTGAAAGTGATTAAGGCTGAAGATCAAAAGCAGAGAACCTTCTTCCCTCCAAATGTAGAGTATGTTTAGGCTCACTTCCAGTGTTCCCTTCCTGTATCTTTGAGACACGGACGCCAACAATTTCTCTGAAAATGAGAAATCAAACGGCCCCATCTATCCACCTATCAGAGGCTTTTATAGATTAGATCGGCTTGCATGGATTCATTTCACTACGGGTTAGGTAATTTGTCAATTTTTTTCTCTCTCCGCGCTCTAACTCGGGGTCTGGCAAGGGGACAAGGAGAACAAAAATATGGCCCTAGAAAACCATTTTAATCAGACAGTGTTCCGTAGGGACACAGGCTGGCATCGGAGACCTCTTTACCTCATCAGAGCTCTGCCAGTGGTGATTGGAAGAAACACTCAGTCAGGTTTTTATTGAATAATCCCGGCTCTGTACTGGAGGGGCTTAAATGTAATAGAGCAGCTCTATAGCCGCTGAGGTGACAGCCAAATGGTACTTATTAAAGTAAGGGCTGATTCATACTATGTGCCCGGCTGCAGTTTAACCTTGTTGAAGGCTTATGGTTCAACTTTAATGCTGATGTCCAGTTACACTTTCTATGAGTCAGGTACACTGCATATGATTATCCTGTGTTCAGACAGCTAAGTGCACCAAGTCCCAGTGTAAAGAAGGTGAATAGTGTTATTTAATACGGACGATAATATATGAAATACCTCCTTTAAGTCATGTACAGGATCCGCCGTGTGTGCTTTGCTGTTGAGATAAAAGCCTTCTTTGCAAAGCTCTTGCACATTAGTGCCTCGTCAGTACAACAAGTCAGGCGATGCCATGCTACTCATGATTAATGGCTGAATAGACTCGCTGCTTATTTACCGGGTACACAGCTTTCTGCACAAATTGAGCAGGATGTCTAATGGCGTTTGCGCGGGGATCAATTACCGCGGCGTTTAGACTAATGGCTCCTTCCCTTCTGATTAATGATGACGCGTGTCACACGGCGGAGATTGTAGAAAAAATCATATGAGATGTTTGATGTTAAAAATAAGATCTTGAATCAGGATATGAAGGCGATGTTCTGAATAATGAAGAGATAAGATATAAAGCGCTGTCTCCTGTTGGACCAGTGTTGCAACCAGTTGTGTCGCCTCCTACTGGGCATGATAGAAATTGCATCGTCATTTTTCAGACCTTGAAGGTCTATCCAGTTGTTTTATACAAGACGGTACAAATGTGATAAAGTGAATTGGTGGTGCCCAGTCTGGCTGGCTTCATTAAACCTGCCTTAATGAGAAACAAAACACCCCGACCCACCGACCCCTCCTTCCGAACAATGACTTCTTGTTATCAAGGAGTCTGCCTAGCCCTGTATGATGGAGTCTGGCTTGCATCCCATCAGATTTTTCATGAGACTAAGTGTGCCTGTGTCAAGCCCTGAGCCGCGCAGTGCCACTCACTCCTGTGACAGCCACCTGGGAGACCACCTTGGAAAATGGGGCCCTATTAGTTCAGGTTAGACTTAATGACCAGTAATGGTACACCGGCCAAGCCAAGCAGTGCAAAAGGGCTTTGGGCAGACCGAAATGAAATACCAGTCACTCAAGCTCTCAACATAAACACAAGCTGGGTGGTGGGTGGAGGTGGATAGGTATGCATTTAGGTGCCAGCATATGTTTGAGGCGGCACATACACATGCATTCGAGAGCCGAGTTGACCCAGGTGGAGGCGACGGCTTTTAGAGGAGATGGGTGAACCCCCATGGACAGATTAGAGCCGGAGGGGGGGGGTACGGCTGTGGTTTTAGATTTATTCCCATTTAGCTCTGCTGCTTTGTGAACCAAATCTCATTTCCAGTTATGCCATCAGCTGAAAAAAAAAAGAGCCCGCAGCAACCTCGACGGAGCAACCAGAGCAGCCTCCGAAGAGCAGCGCTCAATTATTTACAATTTCATGGCTGTCTGAGATATGTGTTATTCTAATAAATTTAGGAATTAGGAGGCTTAAATACCGCACATATATTAACCTCTAAAGCTGAATTTTATCCTCAATTTACTGGTAAATACCACATCATGCTAATGGCATTCAGCGATGATTGCGCCTTCCATGGTCTTAATAGTCTGTGGACTAGAATTAGCACCGGCATTAAAAGTAAGAAGCTACACTGCTTTAAAATGGCGCGGCCGTACGTCAAGCGGCTGCTGAACAGAAATCATTTTTTTTACTTAGAATGAGCCGCAAAGCTTCCAGGGTCTGGAAAAGTCAGACAGGGAAGAGAACTATAATCTACAGTGGAAGAGACAAAGACGGGGGAAAGAGAGAGAGCTTTGTTATGTCTCATGAAGCTCTAGGGTTTCCTGGAATTTCAACGAATTCCAAAGTCACATAACCACAGAAAAAGGGGAGAAGGAACAGACAGACGTGGGGTATGTGTCTCCTGCAGGACGCAGTTCAAGACATCCTGCTGACTATAGATGCTACATATGAAGAAGTCTAGTATTTGCACTGGTGGTCACTTCGGCCCCCAGACTGACAGAGAACAAACACTTGCAGCGAGAGTATAAGCTGACATGCATTACCTTCTGTATACCTGCAAATTAAAGACCTCGACTTGGGCCTTTTCCCCCCTCGAGGGGCATTGAAAGGGACAGTAGACATGTACCGGTTCAAGACACTCGCTGGCCGGCTGCCACGATCATAATAACAGCCAGCACAGTCTTGCACGAAAATGAGATCTGGTAAGGCTAGTTAACTTTAGCCCTTTTGAGCCCTGGAAGGATTTTAGATATGAGAAGAGTGGAATGTATTTCTTGGATGGGAAGATGAGCTCTCTGTCACTAAGAGAATGTGGAGCCACTCATTCACAGAGACGTTTTTAATGGTTGATATGTTTAAAAAAAAAAAAAAAAGCCAACCTTTGCAAAAGGATATTTGTATTTATCTTTAAAGGAAAAAAGCTCCGTCGTTCTTATTTCTGGCAGCGTATCTGTCACCCAGTGTGGGTGGACTGGGATTAGGACTGGTTTACTGCACTGGATTTTCTGCTGACTTCTGCAGTCCTTTGTTAAGAGTCATGCTCCCGACTTTTTCTATTACATTCCTCCTTCTGCTTGTAACTGCAGCGTTGTCTTCCTTTTTTGCGTCGTCTGCGCCCCCGTTTCACCGGCTTACTCATGAGGAAAGTCATGGAAAAGTCACGGAGGTCAGTTTGGAACCGAACCAAAAGCCGCTTTGAGATTTAAATGTGTTTTTTTTTTATAGCGACAGTAGAGAGACGACAGGAAAAAGAGGTTTGTACGTATCTCGGGTCTGCTGGTGGACACAAACCTGGGGGGGGATGTTGCAGTTAATTGTACCACTGATATTGTGTCCGTCCCATTTATATGAATTAGGTTTGACAAAACATCAGAAACACCTCTGGGTGTAACTCGTTACGGTTCAACAGCACCACAAATTACAGCCTTCCGAAATGAAAATGAATTGACACCTCCCTCCCTCTCTCTCTCTCTCTCTCTCTCTCTCTCTCTCTCTCTCTCTCTCTCTCTCTCTCTCTCTCTACACAGACTCATCTTAACCTTTTATTTCCTCGCAATCTATACATA
>CAAKHC010015732.1:0-15869 GCA_901007825.1 Macroramphosus scolopax | reverse complement strand
TGTTTCTGTCAGTTTCTGTTGTGAAACATTGCATTTGATTAACTTTGTTTAAATTCAATTCATCTTTGTTAATAAACTTCCTTTCGTTTAGTTAATCCCTCGCGTGTGCTTCCCTTATTTGTTGTGGTCTCAGAGCCGGGACATAACAAACCTTTGTTTTCTAGAATAATATGTCAGCATGTCATTGATGAGACTAGAAGGACAATCATCAATAGAACCATAGAACTTGGATCCAAGTTACAGTTAAGTTCTGGTGCAGCTTTTTCTGTAAGAAGATGACTTTGTATAAATGTATGAAGATTAACAACACCAGCTGGTAAATAGTTAAGCTGCAAATATAAGATAAATGAGATATGAACGCCCCAGAATGCATCGTAAAGACACTTAATTGAAACTAAGTACCACCTTGTGTTGCGTTCGTGATACGGAATAACGAATAAATCAAATCTAAAGAACAACTTAAGTTATGCAGGATGAAGAGGGATCGATCTGTTTTGAGACGACAGAGACACGACCTGCACGACCTGCCCGACCTGCTCCCAGCATCACTGCCTCCATCCCTTGCTGAGTGACATGTCTTCTGCAGGGCCACCAGCAGAGGGCTCCACCACACTCACCACCAGCCTCTCCATCCAGCAGCAGGATGAACTGAATGTGCCTTTTTGTGGAGGTGCTGAAAAGCAGGTCGGGGTCAAACTTAATGAGACATCCAAGGATCATCTGTGAATCACAGTTTGAGGGTGAAAGTCAGAACTCCCGGTCTCTTCAGAAGCAGAGTGGATTTGGCTCTTTGGCTAGTAATGAGGCGTATTTCCCTGTGTTTTATGCAGCCATAACCTATAAACCAGATCCCTCCTGTCCAGACCAGAAAGGAGTCGATCAGTGACGACTGACAGTTCAAATGAATGAAATGCTCCTTTAAAAATCCACATTTATGACAGTCTGCAAGTGATGCAAGTTACATTGGATTTAAATAAAATCCGTGAAGCTTATCATGATACCAGCTCTAATCTGAGTGAAAACAAACAGCTCCGCACAGCAAAGCTCTCTCTGTTCTGAGGTACATTAATAATTCTCTGCACCCGCTGACCGAGGAAATGATTTTGTTAATGACTTCATCAAGACAATGCCTCACACTCCGTGTGTCCTCCATAGTTCACTTCCCTGTGTGTAAGAGACACCTCCCAACACCCATCTGCAGTCATTAATTAACGTCCAAGCGTAGGTGAACTCCAAGGAGGAGTCCAGACGTGTTGGTCGGGGGGAGATTGGGGCCGTGACCCTCAGGTGACGGGAACTAAATGAAGCTCACTGCTTGTCTAATAGTGCCGTCGCCAAGGTCAAGCAGGTCGACCGACCTCACTCCACCGCAGACGTGCTTTTATTGTCCTCCCTGCAAATAACTTACACATCCAATCACAGCTCTCTGCACCTTCTAGCTTACAGATCTCATCCACACATGTATTAAAGCTTACATAAATATTCTAGTACATATGTGAATATGTGTCTGACATGGCGTATGGAGAGAAGAAAATATAATCTGCACATGAAAATCATTAATGCTGTCTACTATTCTCCACTTTGACCTTTTAGTGGTGATGTCACAAATCATGCTTGTAGGCCCGCCTCTTAAAATCAGACTTTCAATGCACACAGTGGAAATTTGAGGGTGTAGAATAAATAAATAAGGATAAACTCCAGAATAATAAGGAAACTAGTCACAAACTAACTAATTTAACATGAACCTGAGTTCAACTTCAAAAAGCTCAATAGAAATGTCAAGTCATTGCATGTTGATTATGAAACACCAAGTCATCAACAGTAACCTGTCATCCCCTCGTCAGAGGACACGACACCCCCGACCTCACTGCACTACCAGACCGGGTGTTCCAGTAACCAGCTTATGCAACCTGCAGTCATCAAAGAGCCGCACCGACAACAGATTAAATAACAGTGTGGTTAACTGGGCTGCTTGTAGCCGTCAGCCCTGACATTTACTGTAAGAGCCGTGTGGATGTGCTGAACATCTGGCCAGGGGTCTGAATCACAGGTGACTCCTGCTGACTCACAGGGTCCGGTGAATGTGGTCTCCCTCACTGCTGCTGGACGTCTCCCCCCTTTCACTCGCTCACAGACTCATGTGATTCGCACATTCCTCCCGTGTGTGTCAGCGCCGCAAACAACCTTCTCCTGTCAGATCCTCCCTTGATGTCTCCTGACTGATCGCACCCGCAGACGCGTTGACGCATTTTTGTGTTTCAATAAGAGGAAGATTTCCAACTGAGCTATCGATCAAGAGCTACTTCTGTTTCTGCTCCGATGACTAACACCACCGGGGCCGCGACTCACAGATGTTTGATTAGTGATCGTCTTTTATTGATGAGTAAAGTTAAACTCAACATCTGTTTTCATTCTTTCTTCCTTCTTTACCCAACAGCCCGGGTATACAGCTGTTATATTAGAGGTCAAAGGTCAGCCGGCCTCTTGTCCGTCAGGATTTCCTCCCTTTGCTGTTTCGAAAAAGAAACGAGCTGAGGAGCTTCCTCGGGCCGAGTGGGAAACAGCTGGATCTCGACTGACACGATGAGAGTGGACCAGAACCGCGCTGCGCTCTTTGTCCGACACCGTGTTGAGGATTTCCTCACCGAGTTCACCCGTCACTCTTTCCCCACTGAAGTCGAGAGAAGTGGAGCAACAAGAGGGGTCCCGCTCTGCAGGCGCATCCCTGTGTGTGTGTGTGTGTGTGTGTGTGCGTGTGTGTGTGTGTGTGTGTGTGTCACAAGCTCACACACACACAGTCTTTGCTCTCCTCTCTTTTCCTCACACAGCTACGAAAACAAAGTCCAGACAAAGGAAAAGGACTGTGTGTGTGTGTGTGTGTGTGTGTGTGTGTGTGTGTGTGTGTGTGTGTGTATTCAAGCGGAGAAAATGAGGCAAGAGGTAACAAGAGAACAGCCATTGAAAGTTCTCAGAATGAGAGCAAAGACTGTGTGTGTGTCTGTGTGTGTGTGTGTGTGTGTATGTGTGTGTGTGTGTGTGTGTGTTATGCTCCACTGCATTACACTCCTAGAAGTCATAATGTTATAAAAAGTCCTCCTCATGATATTCTTCTTGCATTCATGATGTGTTGGAGTCGTGTGGATTGTTAACAGCAGGAGCACTTTAGTTGACTTGCTAAGATTCCAAAACTGTGTCTCTTCAACCAAATCACACACATCCATAATGTCCCAGCCGTCTTCTTTAGATGACTAAAATCATAACTTTTATTTTCACTTCCATCCACTGAGCCGTCCCTGAAACTGTGGAGAGCCCCTCCAGGCCACTTGGAGAACCTCAGGTTCAGAGTAAAACTGTAAAACTAGAGTAAAGACAAACACCTGATGTGACACAAATAAGGGAAAACAAAAGGAAACGTAGGGAAACAGTCAGAGCAGAAGGAAAACACAGACAGATGTTGTCTTGTTGACAAATGGCCCGATCGCTCCGACTCCCTTTGATTTCCCTCCTTACGCTCCCGAGTCCTATTGTTGGGCTCTGACATGCGGCAGAAATAAACCTCCAGACGGCCTCAGCTTCATGACACTTGGATGCACCGGTCCCTGCAAGGTTCAGTCCGGTCCTGCCAAACCCGCATGCAACTTTGAGCTCCTTCAAAAGAGGCTCAGTGTGCGAGGAACGTCTTTGTACCCTGGAGGGAAACTCTTCTGAAGGGAGGCTCGTCAAGATCACCGAGGGTTGAAACCTTTCTGCCTCTCTGCCCCCTTTAGCCTTGTCTTTCAGGAGGGGAACTTGAGATGCTGAGGGGGGGGCTATCATATCATACTAGAAAATGTTGGGGGCCGCAGTGCTTTCCAAAGCTTCTTCTAAATGAAGTGTTAACAGCGTCCCTCCCCTCTGCTGGTGCCTTGTTTACGCTAGACGCCTATTAGCCAGCCTAATTACCAAAGATCTGCCAAGGGAGAAGGTGGGGGCTCCCTGGGGACGGGAAGCCGGCGCGAGCGGCGGTGTGATCAGGTTACAAGAACCCGGCGGCTGACAACATTATTAATGACCCATTCCTAATGCATTCAGAGTGACAGCGGTCCACTGGTGGGCGTCAAGGACAACAGAGAGCTAGCGCTCACGAGGGCATCAGACGGTTCTGTAACCGACCCCTCCCGGGCGGGTGGGGGAGGGCGGAGGCTCCGAACACTGCAGAAGAAATGACGAAGGAAGAGGGGAAACTTTTTCTTCCCTCCGAGAAGTGAGAGTGATGGAGAGAGATGTGTCTGGGACGAGACAGCGAGAGTTTTTCCAGTCGACTTGCCCTGCGTCTAGACCGAGTGTCAACGGGACAGGCCCAATAAAAGAGGCTGGATGTTAGAGCAGCGACTGGCCGGGTTACACAGAGTCCAAGGAAAGACACTGAGGAGAGTCACTTCTCCTCAATCTCCAGATTCTCCAGTAGAACTGCAACATTTCTTTTACTAATCTATTAATCCAGCAGCAGGTTGCATGCAGCAACCAACACAACACATTCTGTATATACAAGCTTCCTCCTGTATTGCACACATACACTTAATCGGCTGCTAGAACCACTCCCATGAGCTTTTCAAACATTAACATGCAGCGTAAAGCCTTTAACAATATGAGACCTTGAGGAGGAGAAACAAAATCCATCCCAGAAAAGACCTTGGAAGACATGTGGAGAGGCTCAACGGTTCAGGCTGGATGTTTAGCGGAGCCATTAGCGGAACGTTCTACCCAACACGTTTAGATTATTGTTTGTTTATCAGACATTAAAGAGAAGCCGTGAAGGTGAAACGCGAGTGGCTCCGTTTGCAAATATGCATTAAAGCTGCATGCATATTTGATTTAAAGCAACACTATGTAACTTTTGAAAGACAAGACGTAGACAGTCAGCCGGGTAGCAGTCGTGTCCGCCTGCAGGTGGCGCAGCAGATGCACAGGCTGCAGGTGGAGGGATGAAGAGTGGATCAGACAGATGGGAGTGATCAGGAGAGCGAGCGGTGAATCCTTTATCAACACTCTCATCTTCCCGGCCGGGGCCGAGGAGGGACGGCGATAGCGGGCGTTAAGTATCTCGTCAAGTGCGGCTCCCTGCTGCGAATAATAAGCAGGTGGTGCAGCCGCATGTGCAGCCCACTGGAGGGGAGAAGAACGCAGACACAAGCCTGTTCTGAGGTAATAACCTGCCTGTTAAAGCGGCCTGCGGTGGAGCAGATAAAGTCTGTTATTCAGAAGAGCTGAAGGAGAAAACAAAATCATTAACTCAAGTTTATTATTCAATTAACCGACCACTACCCAGCTGGTGCTGGTGATGCTGAAGCACACGTGAACACGAGTGTTTTAAACCTAAAAGGATTCAAATGCACACTGCAATGTACAGAAATGAAATTACTTTATCAGGCAAATCTGTGGAGATGATCCATAAACTTCTGTCGAAGGCCTCAATGGGTGCTTTGATTTGCTCTGTTGTCAGCTGACAAGTCAGGTCCGGAGCTGCAAACCTCCACTTTCATCTGGTACTTTCACTCGAGCATCTCCAGCTCTTCCTCTCCGCCTTCAACATCTCCTGGCTGTTAACATTCTCCCTCCGTTATCTCCTCTCCAACTCGTTCCTCGTGTCTCGACCGTTTTCACCTTCCTCCTCGTATTTCCTCGCCCATTCATCTTTTGTTAACATTATATCTTTCCCTCTCGTCTTTAATCCCCCCTCCCTTTCTGCCCGTGATCACAAAGCCATGCTTGCATCTCAGTGGGATGCAGAGAGATGGAGGGAAGTCTCGTCTCGTCGGGAGATGATGAGAGAATCAGGCGTCTGGATGACATAATGGGACTGAATCAGCAAAAGGTTGACTGTCGCTTAAACTTTCTCTGTGTCATCTTCTCTTCTTTTACTTTCCACTTTATAACAATCCTCTCCGCTTCTTTGTCTAACATTGTTTCTTGCTCCTTTCCCTCATGCCTCCCTTCTGGCAGATTCCAGTCAGATGTTTTTGGTTTCGACAGCTCAGAAAGTAAGAATTCGGCAAAGTGGCAACAGGGGAGATCCTGGGGTGTGTTTCTGATTTACCTCCTCGATATAATGTGGCCACCGCAGAGGCCGGCCGGCCGGCCAAGCAACGCTTCTGGGAAGAGATAGCAATTCATTTCATTCATGGATGGATTCTTACTGGAGACCCTGAGCTCCGCTTGCTGCAGCTGGAGATCTGACGTACACATATACAATAGAACGTACGTATTTCTTGGAGGCTCAACTCATAAGTGCTTTTCAGTATGGAGGGTGGGGATCCAGCTGGAATCAAACCCCCGACCCTTGTAGATCAGCAGGCAGGCTTAGATTTCTCAAAATTAAAACATCCTTTCCCCCCCGAAACCCCCGGCAACGCTCCGATTGTTTATAAGAGCGAGAAGAAGATGAGCAGCATGTGTGTTCTGATCAGGTCGGCTGATCCGATCCAGATCAATAAGCAATGACAGACATCGTCTCGCAATGCAAGTCAGATGCTGAGGGAGGACTATGACCTTTGACACGGTTAAGGTTTGGTAACAATGATGGGTCAGGTTAAGATGGGACGTGATGCAGCTGTCTCCTGTGAAGTCGAGTGTTTGTTGGTTCCATCGACCTCCAACCTGCCTCTGATGAGGACTTGAAAAACATAAAGGTGTATGTACATATAACCAAGATCTGGTTAACTGAGGATGTGCATCATCATCGAAGTAGCTTCACATCTATTACAGCGTATAACTGGTAACTTATAGCTGTGTCGTGCTCTGTCCACCGAGCTGCACCGGACGCCTTGTGGTTCCCCTGCAGCTGATCGGATCGCAGGTCACATCCGCCACAGTGTGAAACAGCAGCACCACGTATCCGCGACTGCACACGTGTGGGTACAAACGGGACCTCTGAGTGTGGGACGGGGTTCCTGCAGGGTCTCTGCAGCAGTTAATCCTAACAGCCGTGCTGAGTGGGCCCGTCACTTGCAATTTATAGTGAGTGGCTTCATGTAGTGGAGTCACAGAATGTAGTGATCTCATTTGTGTTAAATCCCTTTAATAGATTATTTATGCCAAAAATAAATGGCGGCACTTCATGAATGTTTCCTTCAAACTATTCCGCAAAGCTGAATGGAAAATTTTATATAAACAAACTAGGAAATTAGGAAATAAAATAGATTCTTTTCTAATATCTCCTCTAATTCTCTGGTCTTTATGAACTGTCGCTCTTTTTATAAGCCCTTCTTTGTCCCTCTGTTCCTCTCTGTGCCTTTTCCATCCTATCCATCATCCTCTGAGGTCACCGCAACCTTTCAACTGAATTATTCTTGGCATCGGCAAAAAAAAAAATGGTGATATAAAGGAGGGAAAAATATCTGCTTTAGCGAACCTGTAAAGACTTTTTTTTTAAGAAAGTGGGCAACCCTCTAATTATCAGTGAAACCCAGAAAGTTCCACATGGATTTGAGGCCATCAGACGCTTCTCTCTTCAGAATGAGACTAAATCATCCCAAACTCAGTGAGTCATTCTGGCCGATAGAAAGCTGCCGTCCCAGCGAGGACTCTGTAAACGATCTGCTCCTCTGGAGTCGAGGGTTTTGACGCTGCAGGCTCCTGAAACCTTAGACGTCGGGCCACTTGGTTTTTGTGGTGTGTGTCAGTAATTCCTCCCCCCAACAGGGATAAAGTGATTTTCTTGCAGCCATGAGAGAATCGGCCTCATCGCCACAAACCTCATTTTACTACACTAATATACAGAAGACTTTCCGAGAGAGGAGGGAGGAAGAGGAACAAAGTGATCTTAACAGTTGACGGCGGTTCCCGGATCAGCTTGTGAGGACACACACACATCCGGCTTTTGCACTTGCACACAAATCCTCTATAGTCTTTTAATTTCTCCATCCAAACGATTGTTTTCACGAGGGTCAGGGACTCTAATTGAAGTGGAATCGGACGCCACCCTGTCTGGTGACCAGTCCTGTCTGACAGGAGTGGCTTTAACCTTTAACGTCCTTCCTTTCTACTACTGCTGCTGCGACCAGGCCTGCTACCACTAGTTCACCTGCCACAACACACACATTACGTCCTGTAAAAAGTCAGAAAATAAGCAATAAATAACCAAGACAAGAGGAAGTAGCATTGCCTCGACTGTATGTTTGCTCTTTAGGAAAATGCACCCCGAGCACACAGTTGGGTGGAGTTAATAACAATGATTGACACTCTACTGTACAAATATGTGACAGTAGTGAGCATTTTGCATTTGCTGATACATGCTAATTTACTGTGTTTCCTCCTCTAATCCAAAGAGCTGGTCCACATCTCCTCTCACACTGCGCCACAAGCTGCAGAACGCCCACGAATGCCGACACTGACAGGAATGTGTGTCCCCTCCCGTTCCAACAATACCTAACTAGCGGTGGAGGTAGTTCCCACAGACGGAGCGACCTCAGACTGGTCCGGTAAACACAGACTGACCCTCGGCAAACAAAGCGAGCTTTGGTGCACACAAGGTTTGTCAGTACCGTCCTTATCTCGGAAAGCTATCCCTTTGAAAACCCGCCAATGAGCTCTTTTCATAGTCGGGAACAAATGTAAGAGTGAACTCCTCCGAACTGCACCTTTATCACAATGGGTTACTGGGCTGGCTAATCAAAGCTCCTTAAAGTTTGTTTTAAAAGTTCAGGGAAGCATAAAACACAACAATTGGACCAAAGAACTCTAAGAACTAAACAGGAGTCACACTCCTTTAATTTAGTTGGAATATAATATTAAGTAAAATAATGGAGATCGCTCTTCCGATCACTGACGCAGTGTTTTTATCTGTTATGGTTATTGATTGATAGCAGTACACTGTCTAGCTGTCTGCATTGAATCTGTTTCCAAAGTCTTCCCACCCTGTGAGTGAAATCATCCTCTGCTCCACAATCTCACACTCCTCCACCAGGAAATTAGCTGTGAGGTTTGTGTGGATCGAGTTTACCGTCCACCGCTTCCACTCAGACGAGCTGTCAGTCAGCGGGTTGTTTAAGGCTTCCCTGAGCCCTGCCAAGGCGCTCTCCTCCGGGCTCGACCTTTTACCCTCAATCATTTGTCAAACAAACTAGCAGTCGTGTATTTCTGGGGAATGGAAAGGTGCCTCACCTTCACCGGAGCCCCGGAGGAATGTGGCGGTCAGAGTGTAGGAAAGTTGAGCAACAGTGAAGCACATGAAAAGCTGATATGGTCCATTACTCCTGTGAGGGAGAGGGATGGTGGATGCACCAGGGGTTCGGGTGCTTGTCAGAATGGATGCCAGTCAGTGTCGCAGTGCCGTTAATAGAACTGCACACTTGCAAACAAGGAAGAAAAAATATCAATTGTTTTCTCTAAACTGCTCAATAGCCAGTCTATTGCTTTGCTACTCATTTGTCTTTCCTGCGGTGTTTAGCCCAATTCTGGAGTGCAATTTAGTTCCAGAGCCACGTAATGACCACAGTATATCTGCAGGGAGTTAAAGGGACGGTTCGTCAATACCAATGACTCTGTGATTTAGAAGCAAAGAAGGACGCAGACGAGGCTGCTGTGTCTCTGAGCAATAGAACATCCTCTCAAATCTGAGCTGCCTGTCAGAATCAACTCTGCTGAATCCCAAACTGCATCCTCGTCCTGCACATTCCAAACATGATACCTTGAAAGGCATTTAAGATAACAGAAGCAGGGCGAGGGAGATTCAATTTATTTCTTCAGAGGGAAAGTACGGTTCTAATCGGACTCACCTTGTCACCTGTGAGCAGACAATAAGGTGACATTGTTTTTGCTTTGCTTTATCAGAGTGTGCAATGGAGCTCAACCCCCCCCAGCTGGCCTGCGTGTGCAAAGACAGGAGGGCCGGAGCCTCCCGACGGTGAGCCCGGTCTTGTTGCATGACTGATGGTTGCCAGCGGATAAGCCTCCGTGGCCGCCAGGAAACACAAGATTCATGCCATAAAAGATGAATGGAGTGTAATTGTCAGAAGGAATTACACGGCTGAGGCCGAGCGGGAGAAATCTCATCTCCTTGCAGAGGAAACCCCTGTCAGGCAGACTGAGGTTTAACAATATGAATTTCTTCTCCTTTTTCCTGCCATATTTAACAAAGCAGAAGCAAGGGTAAGCACGTTTGTTACACACCATTAACCACTATATCATGTAACACTGCCTCTAATGCTCTGAGACTAATCTCCTTCCCTCCAATGTCACTGATTAGCTCCCTCCATCTCTTATCTCTTATCTCGACTCCTAAACAGAATCCAGCATATGCCTCCGATCCCGCCTCATTAGGATATCAAAGTCATAATAAAGACCATTTATCTCTTCCCAACCAGACCCAACTAATTGAATCCAGAGTGAGATAGTGATCTCGCAAGTGTGTCAGTGGATTAGTAGGGCTCGTCACCAAGGTAACCCAGGAGGGCTTGAAGTAGCTTCCTGGGTTTCCCTGCTTTCCGAACGACTCTGCAGAGCATCCTCGCTCAATATCCGCCTGACGCCGCTTCCTTCCTGAGGCGAGCGCCGTCGTGCCGCGACCCTTCATCTCTCTCAATCTGCGCTGAGCAGGAAATGAGTCCAGATGTAAAACATGACAGTTCACTGGCTCGAGACCCCCGCGGTTGCCAGGCGTCTGTCGGCTTGTTTATCTAATGAAAGCCTTTTTTTTTTTTAATGAGGGAATAAGAGAAAAAAAACAACGGCCTCTTTATTTATTTGCGGAGCTTTCATATCCTTTTTAATTTTGTTGTGTTTACGTCTTTGATTCGCCTCTCTCATCTCCCGGCCCTCTTGCATTCATTCCTTTCATTCGCTCCTCTGCTCTGGATCAGATAATGTAAAGCAAAGCCTCTCAACAGTGGTTGCTGGCAGTCTCAGCATGCCAAAGACCTTGAAATGTGGGGAGAGGAAGTTTGACATAAAGTCCTGTGGGCTGCAGTGATCCGGACCTTGAAAACTGGGCTTTCGTGGTCAGACGCAACTCGACCGCGCTACAATATTTTCTGATCCTGGGGATGTGAGGCCGTCCTGTCCTGGGTGTTGACCTCGGCTGACCACAACACCAGGGGCAGGATCATAGGATAGTCATCAGGATAGAGAATACAGCATCACCCGTATCCTCAGTCTGTACACAAAGAGGACATTCAGCATGCAGGCAGTAATGTGCTGTCGCTCCAGGCGCTTCTCATCTGTCTTCTTCTTCTGACAACTCCAAACTTAAAATATCTGCATTGGACAAGGCACCATGTCCTGTTCTAACAGACGATACGTCCTGGGATCTACATTGTTCTCACACATAAAAAAAACAATGTGGTAGCTCCCAGCAAATGTCTTGAGATTACTGGCCTTCAAATCTATTGGAACACGTCCTTTGGTGGTGGGATTCTTTAGCTCTGATAGGCCGGTCCGAGCTGCACATCACACAAAGGACCCTACGGATCATTAATGCTCTGATATTCCTCGTTGTCTCTCGAACTAGTGTTTCCGTTCTCATGAACTCTGCTGCTGCTCCCTGGAGCATCATCTTCTCTCCTCCTCCTCCTCCTCCTTTGTCTTATGAGAAATGGGATTTTGCAAGCTCAGAAGACGGTTGCAACACCAGAACTCCTGCTGGCAGAGGCAAACCCCTCCTGGTTTTAATCTCAGGGCTAGTGAGAGCTGAGAGGGTGGAAGTGCATCTTGGGGAATGTGCTCAACGGACAATGCTGGAGGCCGAGATAGGGCGCGCCAGATAAGGAGGATCAGGCTGATTTGTAGCCATCAGGCGCACTGGGAGCAGGTTAGCAGGACACATAATTAGAGCTTATCTCCATGTTTGACACACGTCAAAGAGAGATAAATTATAAAAAAAAAAATGCCAAAACAAGGGTGCTGCAAGGGCTTTCCATGACTTATCTCCCATCAACCCTCAGCTGCTGCGATGAGCCACAGGGGGCAGAACCAGGACACAACCAGGATACATCCAATACAACGAGCCTGGTTTCCTCAGCACTGAGTACAAGAGGTTAGACGAGGGAGGTGATTGGAAACGAGCTGGGTGGAGCTGGAGCTTCTCCAAACAGAGCTGCTGAGCCGTTGGCCCAACCAACAGGAGGCTGAGGAGAGTGTGTGTGTGTGTGTGTGTGTGCATGGTGGTGGTGTTGGTGGTGGTGGTGGGGGTGTTATTGCATTATCTTATCCTCTTGGGAAGCAGCCCTGCAGTCATGATCTGCTGCTTCCTGCTTAGGGGGAATAGATGGGACAGAGTTGGAGAGATAACTGTGTGTGTGTGTGTGTGTGTGTGTGAAGACGAGTGCAGGAAATGGACAACAAATACATGAAGGATCTCTGTTTCTATTCATTTGTCTGTCAATTATTTTGATGGTTTTCCGGACAAAAGGAGCATGTTTCCTCCGACAACTGACACTGGGTGATGGAGGAGACGTTGACATGCAACAAGTGCAGCTGTTAGGGACACTGCACACCTGGAAACCCCGTTTTTATTACATGACAGCTTTGCTGTACGATAGAATCAAGGACATCCAGGTCCATTTAAGAGAAAAATTTTCCCTCAGGGTTCACTACGTTGCTATATTTGAGCTTTTCAGACATCTCTGGAGGTTTTAGGATAAAACGATACAGGAAGAACCAAACATACGTAGGAAGCACGTCAACGTTTGCAGAAGGCTTCATCTTAGACACACATTGGACACTTCAAAGCTTGGAGGCGGGTCTAGCGGCGAGGTGGTTGGTGGCACGAGGAGCCAACTGACAGGTATTCATGTGTCTGTTATTGTCTGAGGGCTTCGCGTCGAGAGCGCAGGTGGGACTCCGAGGAACATAAGCCGACCACTGGAGGAAACTTCAGAGGAGAGGGCTAAGAGGAGAATGTCAACATCGACTGCTTCCCAGACACACACACAAGCACACACACACACACACGATCACCAGAGAAAACCACAAATGTTACACTTGCCTTTGAGGTTTCACATGTTTCTTTGGCTGCCAGCTCGCTCACACACACCAGCAATAACTCCGAGTGCCGGGATTGTCTTTGAGGTGGATCTTACTTTGGCCTCTCGCCACCGCACACGTACACACACATAAATCCAAGTGACACTGTTGTCTTTGTGGAATATTTCATTCGAGCTGTTAGCTCGCACACACAAATTCAACTGCTACGTCTTTGACATACATATTGAGATTTACATATTTGAATCTGTCTAACAGAGCCGAACATCTGAACTGTGTTCTGACAGACATCGACCGGCTAGACGAGGTCCTCCTGACAATCACGTTTCTTCTGCTACTTCCTGCCGTCCCGGGCCTCGACCTCACAACATCAAAGAGCCCAGCTCCTGTATCACCAGGGAGAAGCCAGCAAAGTCATTTGGCTGCTTCCCAGACACACGAGATAAAAATCTCTGATACTGAAAGCACTTTTATTTTCGCCAGCATAGCTTCATTGTTCAGCGGTGCTGGTTGTAGATGAAGGCGCTGGAGGTCACGGTCCTTTTCATGGGATGACTGAGCAGCAAAGGAGAGCAAGAGAAAAGCTCTGATGTTAAACAGTATTAATGCTCAATCCACAGAACACTTAATTAGGTTTGTTATGTGTTGCTATGGCAACACTGCGAAGGACAGTTGGTAATTCTCCAGTATCTTATCAGTGAGTACGCAGCTTCCCAAAAGTCACCACATTAAGATAATACTCTGACATGTCATTAAACAGGCTTTTTCTGCAGACAACTTATGCAACAACTTCCTCGACATAATGAATAATAGTGACTTCAACAGTGAATCGAAATACTAAGTAACTTCTTTGCAATCACTGGACAATTTGCAGAAATGAGACTGATGTCATTGAGTTGTAACCAGCAATCATGTTTGCTTGGCAAACTGTGATTGACTAACTATTATTTCCTCATTTAGAGCTGGAAGCTGACTGAGTGCATCAGCCAAAGTTAAAAAGTTGATTTCTCTCCATGCAAAATATCTGCTAACTGGCTAAATGACGACCTCTTACGTTTCCCACTGTAACAACTGACCACCGAAACAATCCGGACCACATTCGAATTAGCCCCACCGCACCTTCCCTGAAAAACACAATCCATCAAGAAATGTGAGGGAGGGCTGCGGTCTGCGTTTCTTCACTGCTTAATGAAATGCCAGAAACTGGAGGCCGGCTAACAAACAGAGGACACGTTGCTTTGCACAATCTCCTCACATCGGTGGTGATTTCTCACGGATGCCAAGATGTCTTACGAAATAATTGCAATTAAAATCCTACATATCGATGCCCCTGCCCTCAGCTCGTTACACAACAGGCCTCCCACAACATTCCTGGACGGTCGGCAACGGCAACGTCAGAATACGTGCCATGTGTCAAACGATACTGCCTCCAATGTTAGTCATCACTGTTTCTGTTTATTATGCTGCTATGAAACTGTTTCCAAGTAAGTGCTGTGTCAAATATGCTTCTGGTTGTGATGACAAAGTCCTTTGAGGGGCCAGATTTTCCTGGCTAATACAAATACTACGGATGTAACCGAGTCAGTGAGCAGCCTCCTTATTGGGGTAAAGCGCAGTGATTCAGGGGAGCTGCAGGTGAGCCGGCCCCGATCTTTGATGTCTTCACTGATTCAGGAAGTCCTGGGCAGCCGACAGACGAAGCCACGGGGTCACGTCATATTTATTACGAGAGGAATGTTGAAAATACCAACTCACCTCCCTCTAGGCAACCTTCTTAGCAACTTCAAGCAAAACAGTCTATTTCAGGCTGGTGTAATGGAACAGAAAACATCGTGTATTTATAAAGAGACATTGACAAACCGTGGTGGTCGGACTCAGCTACACCTCCTTCTTACACTCATTCATTAGATACAGATTCATCATAAATATTACTGCAATATCGTTGCAATAGCAACAACGTATTATTAGATGTTTATATTCCTGATTCATACAAAGCCAAAGAAGAGACGTTTTGACGAGTGCTTAACTAGCACCAAATCCCCTTGAGGGGCCACTGGCCTGTGTTTCGTGCCCTTAAGGGTCCTATGCAGGATCCTTGTCCACACACCAGCTGTGTACGATGCCACAGTAGATGCGTCTCTCACACCCTTTGTAGTGCACACAACGACTGAACTTTTATGCCTGAACCTAACTCATCCATAGCATCACATGTTATAACTGCATCTCAATTAGGATGAGGCAGCACCGGCTGGTGGTCAGTGTGCATGAGAGCTGCCTTAGATAACCTGTTCAGTGTTTGCACGGCTGCACACAGACGTCTGGAGCTGCCGGCAGCTGACTGGTGTAAACACGGCTCATCAGCTGACCCTGACCTGTCAGTGCACCGAGCAGGCGACCACCCCTGCGTTTTTTATGATCCTCTCCGGATCCAAAGCTCCCAGACTTTTTGGAAGAGTCCGACAACTTGTGTTTGTGTATGTGTGCGTGAGAGAGAGAGAAAAAAAACCTCGGCTTTCGAATTAATGTGATTAACGACAAAAATATGTTGTACCGTTAAAAAGTACGTCATGAGCCTCGATGTGTTTGCACAAAGCTGAGGAAGGGAGGACCTGAACTGTTTGTTTTTATGTTTTTATTTACTTTACTTCTTCAACCACGGACGGATGACTGAGTTTGTATTTCTTTTGCAGCAACACTCTCAGATCTGGGAGAACGGCTGCCTTGCACGACGGCACGTCTGCAGACTTTCACTGTGCTACTGTGACCTCTGGTCCGCCCGTCTCTCACCTGAGTTGTCAACTTAACTACGTGCATGTGTGCGATGATGGTTGTTTAGTGGCGACTGAAGGAGGAAACTTTAAACTGCCTCAGGATAGACGATCATGGGCACGGACCTCTAAATAGAACTTATT
>CAAKHC010015730.1:0-18122 GCA_901007825.1 Macroramphosus scolopax | reverse complement strand
CATTACATGATTGACAAAGAGGAGCCTGCTGGGTTAAGTTATCTCAAGGGATATTTACGGTATAATTTCAAGAAAAGACATCAGAAACTGTTGCTTTTGATGAAACAAAGCTCGATCAACACGCTTCATGTGTACACTGACGTTCGGATGAGGAGCAAAAAGGAGATGCTATGGCCTACTTGAGTATCATCTGGAAGGAGGTGAAGTTGAAAGTGTATCCTCCCACCACCCACATGACCTTCTCCTGTACCACGGCCTTGTGGGAGGCTCGGCCGAGTGACGTGCCAAAGGGCTTGACGCTGGGCAAGACCCAGAAGGACTCCGTTGAAGGTACAGTGAGCGAGCAGTCAGGGCCTGCGGGGACACAAAAGGATGGGATGCACACGACGTTAAAGCTAAAGGAAAATGCTAAGAATAAACATCGCTAGGCCAGGAGCTCAACGTTTTCAACATGATGGCAAATTACTTCATCACTGAGCTAAATTGACATCTGAGACAATTTTCTTTTGCCAACTCCCAAACCAGGTTGAAGAGCAAACATGTCGCTTTGGACCAAAACAATAGCATGACCGCGTCTTAAACGAACATGACAGCCTGGGAGATACAAATATGCTAAAGCGTGTGAATGGCGGCCGCGCTGAAATAGCCGCACGCCTCGGCTAATGATTCTGTCAAGTTTCATCACGTGAAACTTGGCTTCCACCAGCTGGAGGCAAACAATAACACACCGTCACAGGGCGTGTTAGCGATAAACATTACAACACAACAAACTGCCCACACCTGTCTGCAAGCACAACACTCCATTACCTCTTATGCCATAACCAGACATGGGAGGAGTGATAGCATTTACATAACTCTTGCCACTGCAAAACTATGTCTGATGTGATCAATCACTGTGTTTTGCACTTTGAAAAACATTGAAGATGATGAAATATTAGACGAAGAATAGAATAATTAACAGTATATTTCAGAGCTGTCATTTTGTGAATCCATATATACAGTCTATGACTTAGATTTAAATGGTCTGGGACATTCTTTGGGGTCTGAATATTTGCTGTGCTTGGAGAGAGCTTACTACTTGCTTACCTTGCCAACTGTCATTGCAAACACACAACTTCTCCCCAGTGAGGTCGCAGTAGCCGTGATCAGGGCTGCCGCAGTTGTTCCTGCAGTAGGGGATGTCGCAGGCCTCGCCCTTCCAGTACTTGTCACATTCACAGTACACTCTGCTAGCGGCAGAGTTCCCGGGGGTGCACTTCCCATGGCCAGAGCAGTTATTGGGACAAGAGTTGATCCTGAAAAGAAGGATGTTGTCATTCAGCCAGCACTATATGCCATGTTCAGTCGAGACAGAGACCTTTAACCTGGCTTAGGAACAGAGGTGAGTATCATCTGTTGCTCGGCAAAGGAGAGGGGGATGAAGAGATTGGTAACATATGAACAACTGTTTAACGGATCACTGATCATTAACAATGATGTTGCTGTAGGCTAGAACTAGAACCAGTCTTATTGTCTGAAATGTGGGACACAAAAATAACACTACCCACCAACAGCTACAAATGGACTGGACAGTTTACTTTAGTTTATAATGAATTAGATTGCTGGAAACTTGAAATGTAAACACTTGATACTTACGAGTAAAATATTTCAAACCCTGTCAGGTTATAGGCAGCATCACTGAAAAAGTGCAGTAGTGCATAGCCTGAAGTTGTCTCAACCTCAGGAACCGTCTCATTCCCCCGAACCTCAGGTACAATGAGACCGCTGCAGACAAAAGGAGAAAGGAGTGAATAACTCTCCCCTATATCGGAAGAATCAGACGTATGCAGAGTAAAACATAACTAAATTTACAGGCAAAATCATGTCATGTCCGTGTCTTAAAAATATAAATCCATTTGGAAAACTTGATTATCCTAAAACTTGTCGGAGGGGTGGAGCAGAGGCAAAAGGAGATTACATTTCGGGGAATATTCAAACCACAGGGCAGAAGCACATTTTTCCCCACTATCTTTAATATTACGAGATATTTTGGCATCACATGGACATTATGGAAAAGATTCAGGCTTATTTCTAAAAAGACTTTAATATTTCAAAACATGATAAGATGATTTTAATATGGTTGCAGGTTTTCATATAATAGAAGAGTGTTGTATTTGTGGAGGTTTGCTCTCTGCCAGTGCATCTTTAGCTTTGAGTCATTTCCTTCTCAGAACCCAATAAAACATTATCTGACATCACCATATTAAGTAACAATGATACGTTCCAACAATGTGTCACCGCCAACTCAAGTACACAAATACACACATGATGTCAATACTCTAAAAGTAGTTCAGTAGAGGTCCTCACCTGAATACAGCAACCAGAGGAGCGTAAACCGAGTCTCCATCGTAGACGTACATGTGGTCCCAGCCACATTCTGTGGCAAAGTGGTTAAATCTTAACCGTAGAACTGCATTAGGACTGCAGGAAGAAGACAACAAGAAGGGAGAAATGCTTATTTTTAACAATAAAACCAGTCAGTACCACAGTTCCAGTTGCAGGAATTGTTTTTCCATCGTGGGAGTTGGACAACAATAAGAATCTACTCCTTGATTAAAAGTCAGAACGAGAAAAATACCGTAGTATAAAGGTAAAGAAAAGAAAGTACTTACTATCCCTCAATAAGCCAGGTGCACTTGGTTTTGTACTTATAGTTGATTGGACCATCAGTTAGGTATCCTGAGGGCTCCGTCAACCTGTAAGACCACAGAGAGGAACACACAGTCAGCACAGTCGGATGTCATCATCTTCTTAATTGCATCAAACAATATGACCAAACGAATGGCTGTACTTGTACTGGTATGCATGTATGCAAGATTAATATGTCACGGTAGAATATCATTCAGCATTAGATTATAAACGTTTACAAAATAATGACTGAACATACAGCTCACTTAAATAACAAAGGGTCCATAAAATATCAAAGTGTTTAAGTTTCATGTAGTTGCAGACAGAAAATTGTCTGGTGTCCAACTACTGAGTTACACACTGCACGACTTTTGTAGCAAAGATAGAGAACATGCCACATGTCTGCAGGGTATGAAACATGCCACACCAAGAAGCCAGGTTCACTGGTATGGCAGTCAAAGCATATATTAGTACGCTATCCTTCCCTCTGGTAATCGCAGCCATGCACTTCACACACACTGGTTGATGTCACACATCTCCTGCACCATACTACCTCCATTCCCAGGGTGCCACACACACACCAGCACTTCAACCATCTCCAAAGCCCCTCACACAGGGGTCACCCTCACCTGGGTGTCCCTTATAGTGCTCACACACTGGGCACGCCTTCAATGGCCTCACAGCTAGTCATCCCACTTCTGACAACATTTGTGGCTTAGGCAGAGAGAAGGCAGCCCATGGGGCCTCAAATCGGCTGTCTACGGGGTACAAAACATGCAACGGCAAGGAGCCAGGTTCTTTGGTCATCAGTCCAAGTCAAGCAGAATATTCAAACAGCTTCTGATTTCTGGCCCTACCTCCAGTCAGATACTGGGAAGGACTTACAAGAAAGTATTCTTTACTTGAAAGTCAGTAGTGTGTGTCACAATGATAGCGGACCCTATGAATCACAATGAATTAGAGCTGGATGTATCTCAAACCTCAGCTCAGAATAAACTGAAAATAACGAGTTGCTTTAAAGCATTGCCTCGACGTAGTGATGCATTTCATACATCTCATTTAATGTGGATGTCACAAAGTTCATGAGCCCACAAACTGCGTCCCGGCCAGCTGTTACGCAGACAGACCGCAGCCATTGTTCTATGATTTTATAGCTTTTGGAAGATTTCCTTCAGTTCACTTACAGGGATCTTGTGGGAGGTTTGAATAATAATAACCCACAAATGGAACGATATTTCCTTGCATGTCGCTACAAATTGCTCTCGATGCTCAACAAATGATAAGATTTAATTTCAATTCGGATATGTTGCCAGGATAATTGACTGAATGTAGGTCGTGAACTCATAATGATGCTACAAATTCATATTACATCATTGAATCTTGTGATTAAAATCACTTCCCAGAACGTTCATCCTCTGTTCCATACACCATGAAAGCTTGCTTGTTGATACATCAAGGCAGATCTAAAGGTAGAGACAGGCCTTACATAAAGATAATGATATTCTTTATGTAAAGTCGAAGAGTTACATTCAATACTGTTGGATTTGTATTTTGATCAACCAGCTGCACTGTGCAGGAGAGCTCCTAAGCGTATGACGACACTGCATCATGCAGCACTTATCACGGTAATGTTACAGTCTTTATCTGTAAAATCAGAACAGAAACAAACGCACCATGAATTCAATCTGTGATGCTAACTTGAACTTCCATAGTACACACTTGTCTCAGTCTATTACTTTTTGCAGAAGTGCAGCATGTCTCTATTCCACTGGCTTAAAGGACGGCGAAATATCACATTTCAGTTTGTCCCTAGAAGACGGAGGTTGTTTCTTGACACCATGCGTGATGACAGCCCCGTAAACAACCTCAGACACATCGGGAGCAATGGTAATTACTGTGTTCAAGGCACTTCTGCACCACAGAGTGCACTTCAGGTGAACTTAAGGGATATTAGATAAGCTCAGCTGTCAAGATCAACACACAAAAATACATCCACAGCAGTTTGAGTGTTTATTTGTCGGTTACTTTGCCATTGCTACCAAGCACCACAGCATGTGGCTGGTATTGTGACTTTGTGAGTCTGTGTTTCTCATCATGGCAAAATGTGCTCTTAGAGACATCTTTGGCAGGTTTTTATAAGTCTGTCTGTGTGTGTGTGGAAGGATTTTGTCACGAGCAGTACAACCGGAGCAGAATGGCTCAGGAGTTTTGGTGTATGAATGTGTGTACGTCATTAAACAGGTCCTGAGTCACAGCTTTTGCTGACTACACCTCACAAATGTTGCTATGGTTGAATAAAAAGAGGAAGCAAGAGGGACCTCTCACACAGCAAAATGACACAAGTGCTGTTGTAATATCTGTAAACTGATCATTTCGAGTAAGGGTGGAAACACCTGGAATATTCGGAAACATCTTTCTACACAACAACTAGGAATGACAATACTATCATATCAATTCCCAACTTAGAAGGAAATATTTGACAGTTTTGGTAATAATAAACTGAGTAAATGATCAGGGATGCAACAATTAGGAAATCCCCACATATAGACAAATAAACATCTCAGTAAGATGACATATTATCATACAGATGTTTGGCCGTTAGATCAGAGCATCTCCATCTTATATGCCACAAAAAACAAACTATTCGAGTCAAAATTTTCAAGACTTCACCCATCAGATTCACCTTTTGTTTATGAAACTGTATACAAAGTACTTTAAACTTCCTGCAGCTACAGCTACAGCAATAACATGCTGCGTACACACTGATGCTTCAGGATGATCTTCTAATGATGTCATGCGTTTATTAATATATCAGTCAGAAGGACTTTATTTTTTAAACTAGATTTTGAGGACACTTTCTATGTTCATTTACTTAATCTGTTTCATGCACTCTTGAGTAGTTAATGTCAATACATTTTCAACCTCAGGCCAAAAGTGGACACTCACTTGAACCTCCCTTGGCAGTGCTGGCACTGGTCTCCAACCCATCCTCGATCACAGATGCAGGATCCGTTGATACATTTCCCGGAAAGACAATTCTTGTCACAAGGTTTTGCCGGGGAGGCGTGAGTGAAGAGTACCAAGTAAAACAAAACACAGAAGACCAGGTATCTGTTGAAACCCCGCAGGTCACTGTGGGTGGCCACTCTGGGTCCAAGGAGAAAGAGTTCAGTCGAACATCTCCACACAGGATCCATTTTTTTCCAGGTCGTCCAAGCCGAGTAAAAAGACCGGGGCCTTCAGGTCTGCTTTGGGGCTAAAGCCTCGGCAACTCAGGCTGTTTCAGTTATCACAAAGAAGTCCTGCATATTTGTTGAGCGTTATCCATTCCCGAATCAAGGCTTAACGAAGCCCGCTTGCAAAGCTTTAGAGACAACCACTAAGCATGAAAGCGAAATGGTTTTTGAAAGCGAAATGGTTTATCGCATGCATAGATTTCGAGTGGGAGGAATTCCCTTCACCCTACCTCTTATTGGAAGAAGCTATCAAAATAGCTTCCGATTAAAGCTATTTGAACAGTCAACCGGTTGAATACGGTCACTCGCTAATACATGTTTTGCTAGCGTCTCCGCAGTTTAGCCTCTGTTGGGTAATGTAACGTTCCAGCATTGATTCATGACCACCCTCTTCCAAATACTATTTCAGCAGCCATTTTAACGCGTAAACAAACCGTCAGAGAGAAAGAGGGATGTACATTCTAACATGCGATGGTCCTTCCTCAAGCCACTACAATTTAGCCGGATCTTGTCCACAGATGCACAAAGGGTTTGTGGTGTTTGTAGCCCTGGAACCAGTGCGAGGGCTGCCGCAGTCACCATGGATGTGGTGGGATGTGGGAACCGGAGAGCTATTCCTGCCGACTGTGGGCATTGAGCAAACACTTTGAACTGTTGTTTAGCCGACTGGCCATTTCAAACGGTAATTAAAGCCCATTCAAACGTAGACTTCGTACACAGCACTGTGTGGCGACGACTCGTTATATTCCAGTAGGGGAAAAGGCCCGTTGTCGCTCTCTAAACATGACAAGAAGTAGCGGCGATGGATTTGCTAGCGCAGCGTCTCCAGGCAGCTCCTCAGGTTGGAGAAAACTAAACACAGCCTGCGCAGGCGCACTGGAAACTGGTGCTATTTAAAGAAACAGTGTAAAAAAATTCCACAAGAAGATTCTAAGTGACATGTAAAAGTTAAGGTCAGGAATTACCAAAACATCAGAGGTGGGAGTAAGTAATTGTTTTGCTAGTCTCGAGCCTTTACACAAGAACTAAATTAAGTCAAGAGTCAAGATAAGGTATCTCTCAAAAAAAGTCACAAGTCAGGAACTTTGGGTTGTGAGTCCTAAACAATTCATAATTCGTACTTAATAATATAACTGCAAATTTAAGCAGAGTAATATCATATTCAATTTACAATAAACCGGAATGCTTTATTAAAGCTGTTTTTATTTACTTCTTGCTTGTTGGCCAGCCCCAACTCATACGTACTGTATATCCAATTGTTTCAGCTTTATGTCACATTTACGAATAAATATTGTAAAAATGTGCCACTGTCAAAAAAGATTAAGCATCTCTGCTCTAGACTCACAGTGTCAGTGGGGTCTGTGGAGGTCTTTTGAATTTATATTCACTTTGGGATTGAGGAGAGTACAAAGTGTAGAGGCTCCCAGTGAAATCAGGAGTCATAGTCAAAAACAATATTCAATAATTTTACTAATTTATTTTTGTCAAAAACATATTTTGCTTTCGCTTCTTCAACAGCTTAAAAAAATACAATGACATTTCCCATGCTGACGTGTTTTCCCTTCAAGGAAACGTCGCAGCTTTATCTTTTTCACCTTTCTTGTTTAATTAAGAGCATCAACAATTGATTGATTCAGAACCTGCTACATTTTGGTCTTACCGTCCTTAAAACTGATAATCCAAATTAAAAATATGTATTTTTGGTAAGTGAGCAGTAAATAATTCTGCAGTATGGACATATTGGCACGTAGCACTGCATACACTTCTACATCTTGACCTGCAGATGGCAGTGCTGCACAGTGATATAACATTCCCAGCTGCACAAATTATAAACAAATATTCCTAACAGCAGAGCTCTATGCTCTTCAGTTGAGAGAGCAGGAGCACCTAAACAAGTTAAATGTCTCGTTTTCATAGTCAGTATCAAGCAAAAGGTGTGTAATGTTCGAGATTGATTAAATTCAAAAGTTATTACAAACATTTATTTATCTCACAGACTTGGTAAATGGTAGATAATAGATGTTTTCAATAGCAGACACAGGTGAGTGTTGGAACAGCACAGGTGTTATTGATAACATTAACGAAGGCAGCGTCAGGTGGTTCCAATAAGCCCTGACAGTGAGCCAGCATGCACAGAATCAGGGAACCAGAACCACTGCAGCAAAATGGAATTTAGCCATCGCTGAATATGAATGAAATAAATATAATAAAATAAGTGTAAGGAAAGAAGTTGGAAATAACGGAAAGAAATACTTGTTTATTAAAAGGGACAGTTCACTTTAAAATTTCATTCACATTCACAGTCTTCTTGTAAACAGAAGAGAATGTTGAAATAAATCCTGGAGCTGCTTTACAGACAGTTAATCCTGCCGGGGCACTGTGACTCAAGGTGTCACATGTTGTCATGTCAGCATGTCTGATTCAAGTGGGATAAAGGAAATTATTTATTTCACTGCTGGAGAGCCTTGTTTGGATGCAAAGCAAAATAGAAATGGTGAGTCATCCTCTTCCAAAAAGTGTCTGAACACTTTAACGCATCATAAATTCAAGTAGATCAAGTAGGGATGGCTCCATACCATTTCTTTACATTGATACTGATACTGATGAGCACCTGATGATACCAATCTGATAACTCTCTAAAACAACTAAGCACTTACTAAAACAGTTGTAGAACTGCAAAACAAATATTCTACAAGATATACGCAGCCCAAAACATGACTAAGTATACTGCTGTTAGCAGGATTTGTGGTTGGTCAACACTATTCAAACATTCCAAATTGATTGCAAAGTGTAACTATAGGCACATTTCTTGGTCAGTATCAGGCTGAAACTGATACTGGATCCTTTCATACTGCGTTTCCTGTGATAGGAAGAAAAGTTTCTTTGAAATGCATAAAACCTTTTGCTGGAACTGGAAAAAAACAATTTTAATGGTCGATTTTCTGTTAAATTGAGACTTTATTTAGCTTGACGGCAAAAACAGTACTGCTAAACTATTCAGTGAGAAGGTAATGTTAATACTTATACAGTAAGAGAATATGTGTACTTTGCGAGGGCTTGTACATTCGTCATTTATACTTTAAAAAGTACACTTTTATAATTGTGTACCGTCTGCTAAGTCAACACCTGTTATGGGGACTGACGAGCAGAATCCCTGACAGTGTTCCCCAAACAAAATCTGGCAGGCAAGATTCAAGCTCCTAAGAAAGTATTGCCTCAACATTTTCCCAGCCTTCCTCCACATGAGTCATTCACACACACTTTGAAATCTGAAGAACTGCGGCTTATTTTCCACCAAGGTTAACTGATCACACATGAACTAAAAACAATATTATTGTGCTGTGACTTAACACCCTTTCGCTTAAGCCGCAGGAGAGCCTGTCAAAGTTTGGTCAGGTGCTCCGGTGCGAGGGAAATAGGCACCATCTTTACCGTGTGTAGTGTGTCTGAAGCCGGGTCCTTCTGTATTCGTGGTCTAATGGTTTTAAAACAACAGGGAGGTACCTAAGAGACTACGACATTGTCAGTTGACTCAACTTTCTTTGGAAATCCCCGCTCTTTTCACGGGATTGGTGGTGCATCATGTGTCCATATACGTGGATGCAATCATTGAAGAGGCCCCTCGATTCAAATAGGGTCCGGTGCTACTTCGGATTTGAGTCAGTGACCTTTGCCCTCTGATTCACAGCTGAGGAATGCTCTTTGACCTTCAATCAGCAGTCTTTGACTCAATATCTACTCGGGTGTAGTTCAAGTTCACCCCTTTTCCGCACCTACACGCAAATACCTCAGGCACACGGACAAGCATGAGAAATCTTAATAACCTATTTCAAACTGTTCAAGACCTCACACCACCCGTGGAGCCGGGGGGCCTCCAAAGGTCTGCTGCGCGATAGGAATTCCCCCCGCTGGATTAACATGTAAGTTCTTTTTTGCTGCGAAACGGAGAGACGCAAAGAAAGAGCGGAGGAGAGTAAGGCCAGACCACCCTTGTTGTCAATTCATGCAGAGCCAATCGTTCCTTACTCGCACTCGCTGGACTACACGGAGAAGTGAAGAAGATGAAAACAAACTCAGGGTTCACCCGTTGGCTCGACACGGTCAGGTGGAGGTGAAGTGAAGGCTGCACAGAGATTAAACCTACAGTTAATAGTTTCCTAGAGACAGAGAGAGAGAGAGAGAGAGATATTTCCCCCGTCACCGGAGTAACAAAGTTGTAACAAAAGAGCCACTGACCGAAATCACATCTGGGTAATTGAAAAACTGTCAAGACACTCTTCATTTTTTGACGTGTAATTTGCTTCTTAAAAAACTTGTCTTGGGCCAGCTGTTCGGAAGACGGCGGTAATACAGGGCAGCTGATAGGCAGAGTGCATCACTGAATGATATCACAGATAGGACAGAGGAAGTTGTTTTCAAGAGTTCGGCAATGCTTCCGTTGTTGTTGCCGAATCGACCCCGACCTTCGTTTCCCTCCTTCGCTGCGAGTGTTGTCGGTGTCACCTTTATCCAAAGATACTACAATGTTGTAGACCTACTAAAACAAAGGTCATGTGCAAGATCAGATAAGGAGTCCCGGATATATATGATGATCTTCTTGTTGGAATCACTTTAGTTTGACCATTGTCCTTTGTCTAAGACACTCGTAAGCCTATAGAGCCGCAACCATGCAACCTTTTACCTTGAAAGTAAATTAGCTATACATTCACCCAGGGTCTCATCCATAGCTCATGTCGATAGAGCAATGCATCAATACACACACCTCTTAGATGCCATCCCCTCCCCCGCCCTTGTTGACTCCATAGCTACAGCCTTGCTTGAGCCCCTAAACACAGCAGATTCCCTCATCGCCTGATCAGCTGTGTCCCTCTATCCCAACAGTCTAATCAAAGGGGATCCAGCCCCTGCCAACCCCCCTCCCTTCCTGTCTGCTGATGTTAGCCCACAGAAAGAATCATTAACCAGCACCAGATTACATCACCAGGCTGACACCTGTTGTTTCCTAGATGTGGTTTCTCCTGGGCGCGTCTGGTGCATATTTAAGCCACCGTATCCAAGTGGACTCGCTCCTCTCTCGACCACATAATCGCCCTTATTGTTTGAGCAGTATTAACAGTATCTCTGCTTGCAGATCTGGGTAAGATCATGCAGAAACCATCAGCCTGAAGGCGGCTTTATCCAACAAAAAAAAAGGGTGGATGGACGTCATGCGTTTTAATCATCTCCTGGAGTTTATGTTACTCCGCTTGACATTCCTCTCATACCTCCGCCCGGTCACAATTCTCCCACGGGCTCGCGCGGCGGATCAGGCAGAGAACTTCTCTTTTCAGTTTCGAGGGAGAAAAAACGTGTACAAGTAGTCTGTAGTTCACCAGAACAGCAGAATATCTGCGTAAAATCCACCGATACCGTTGAGTTGAATCGGGAGTTCTATGTCACCGGATGATTTTGTGGAGTCTTTTAAACCAACAGACTGAATTAACACAGATTTTCTCACCACTCTTAAGTCTGAGTCTTTATATACACTGAAAGATTACATGTGATTTTGACTTTTACGCACTTTAATGAGTTGTTAATCGCGCCACCGGTTACATGACGCACATATGATCATCATCCCTCAGTGTGACAAGCGTTGCAAAAACCCTTGCTCATTTTTGTCATGCGACCCACAGCAGCCTACTGACTCCTGGAGATCCCCACTTTTTGGAGGAGCGACCGAGCTGCAGCGGTGTGGATGCTGCAAAGAGGGAGGAGGAGGTGCGCCAGAGGCAGAAGAAGAAGAAGAAGAGGAGAGCGCTGTTGTTCCGTCACAACCCAGTCTGTCCTGCCCAGTTAGTGTCTTGTAGAGAACTGGAGTGTCGGGCTGCCTTTTTCCCGCAGAAGTTTTGCTGTCCCATTAGCAAACTTTTTGGGATTGTTTGATTTTCATGAGACGAGGAAATCTAAGAGGGATAAAGACGGTTGAAACTGCGCCGGTGCGTGCGAGCGAATGGAGAAGCACAAAGGTAAGAGGAGGAATTTCAACTTTGTTTCAGACACAGAGGCAGCAGCTGCTGACTTGTAACACCCACTGTATCTTTGTTATTGTTGCAGATGCACCCTTATGCTGTGTTTAAAGCTATTTCACAGGGCCGTAGCTACCTTATATGTAGTTCACGTTGGGGACCCCCAACCCCACCCCGCCCCCCGTTGTCTCCTTCAACATATAATCAGGCATCTAAATCTTCTGAAATACTTATCCTACAGGTTTGTCTGTGCTGTAAGGACACATTGCTTGGACACCGGTCACCTAATAGTCTATCTATGGGCTGTACAGTAGCCCAAAGGGTCAAACCGTCCAGCCTTTAGGACATCACCCTGCGTCAGGTTGAAAACATCCTAAACTGAAGAGGATGTCTGGATTATCCCCGAACCGCCTCCCGTCCAAGTGGGCTCCATAAAGTAGTTTACTCTGTGACCACTGATAAATTCCAATAGCAGCAACATTGTTCTCAAAGCATTCCTCAAATTCCTGTGGTTATTTGTCCATGAGGGATGAGCAAGGCCGTCTAATGCTTCCCCCGTCGACATAAACAAACCGTGTGAGACATAACGTTTGAATCTCGTTGGGTTACGTCTCACCTCGCTGTCAGAGCAGAGGGAGGAAACGTTGCACTGATGTTAGTTATCTTTGGACGTGATGGGAGAAACTCGAGCATTGAAACTCAGCTCTTTCTGATTCCCCACTTGCACCAGTGAAGGCGAGGGCAAGAGAGGCCGAACACAATGGCAACCAGTCTGACTGTAATGGGATCAGTGTTGCTGCAACGTCTCCGTCCTCCAGCTGACTAGACAGCCCCGTCTGTTTACTCCCACACTCGCTCTCTGGCTCTCTCAGTGTAAATAGCCGGTGTTGTGAGCTGCCAACTGCAGAGGTGTTGTGTGTATAATTGACCAGTGAGGGGATTTCATGAGCATTGGAGGCTTTGGATTGGTCCGTGTTCAGTCCATTCATTGGTTCATAGCTGGAACGATTCGGGGATCAATGGGTTTTTTCCATTTTTTCAATCCAGCCTCTCAGAATTGCCAGATTTTCATTGTTTTACATGATTTTTTATTAATGCATTAAAATGTGTTTGCGAGACAACAAATTGAAGATCTAGATTTTGAGATCGTGATGGGCATTTTTGGAAAGAGGTTTGCAAATGTGAAGCATGACAGGGAATGGGAATGGTTGCAGTATCCAAGCTGGAATGATTGACCCGATATTCTCTGGCTTAGTACCAAATACATGAATACTGTCAATGTGCAGGGCACCTGCACTAGTAGAGTGCAGAGAATGAGCATAGATAACGGCTGTTTTTGACTCTTTCGGCAGCTGCGTGAAGCAGCACAGGACACTGAATTAGACACTACTAGCAGCCGCAGGCAATCAGTGGAGAGGTGCAGCGAGGGGAAGCTGGAGGAAGGTTCATGTGGGGCCAATGACAAGGCCGGGCATTGTTCAGTGTTCTGGATCCGCTCCCTGTCTTCAAACATGACTCTTGCCGGTTTCAGCAGAGAAACAAGGGCAGCTCATGTCACATGTCAAGCTTACCCGATCCAGCCGTTTGCATTGACCGATATCGGATATGAGTATCGTATCGGTGCATCCCGAGTACCTTTGCTTTTATTTGTTCCAGACACACATGGCTCTGCTGAATGTCTAACTGGAGGCAGTGTGTGTGTTTTTTGAACAACAGAACAACACGATGGCTCGAATTATGCTTTTCTAAAGCAACAGCAGATGGAGGGAAACACACACAGCGCCGAGTCTTTGACCCGAGTGTGTTTGGACGGTAGTGGTGTTTTCATGGAAACATTGTTTATTGTCGCTGATGAGTCCAAGATGTATGAAAAGTGCTGAGCTGTTCAACTGGCTTGTCCGTGGATGTAGGTGAGCGTCAGGCCGGCGTTGTGTTTGAATGATCCGTGTTACCCGTTCGTTCACCAGAGGAGGTGTTTCAGCAGTGAATCGACCCTGCTGGCTTCCCGTTCTACATACATGAGTTTCTCCCCCCAACAATCTATAGCTATGGCTCCATTCCTTTCTTTCCTACAGCTTCCTCCGTCTTCTCCAACAATGACCTCATTCTGTGAATAGTTCCAAAATAAAAGAATTTAAAGAGAAACAGCAGCAGACTGAACGACACGTTGATGGACGTGTTCGATCCGGTTTAGTGAAAACGATGCAGTGCAGGCAGGAGTTGGTACAACAGAGGTTGAGAGCAGTGACATCGTCTATCAAACTCAAAAAAAAGTTGCAATGAGACAAAAGCTGCTTCAGTGTTGCCTGACAAGAGTCTTGCCTGGCGTAGGGTCTGTCAGCTCGCTTGTATATGTGCCAGGGGATTTACTTGCCAACGGGGGAAGTGTTGCAGAGTGTGGGTAATTTAGGAAGCTGGACCGGGCTATAAAAATGATGAAAAGAAAGACGGTCTTCCTGCCCTGTGACGGTGGGGTGCTCCGTGTGAAACTGGTCCTTTCGGCCCCCGGGGGTTCTTCGCTCTTGTTCCTTCTCAACACATCAAACGTGGCTCGGTTGATTGGATACAGGAACTCTGGATTATTTGCCTGCATTATTTTTCTTTCCTCCTCAGGTGCTGTTTTGAAGGGTCAGGTATTTACACCAAGCAGAACAGGAGCGCACACACTCGTAATCACACACACATGCACACACCCGTTTCCCCTCCTGGCCACTTTGTCTAAGCGATAATAACTAAGCACAGCAGCTTTTATGTGGGTGACTCTGCGGCGACGTTGCTTGTTAGGTTTTTTTATTCGTCAGCATGCAGCTTCTCATCTTCCTCCTCAAACCAGCACTGAGGAGGCTTGTTAAGCTTCACTTTTACCTGAAACACACATCAGCTTATAACTGCGTATTACATCCTAATTGAAAGATCACTCATGGTTAAAAACCCACACAGAGGGAGATACAGTATGGATGTACATGCACGTCACACACCATCGCCGGTATGACGCCTTCGGCTTTTAGTGAGGCCCTGTGGAGCGAGGGAATGTTTTTGGGGAAGTAAAAGGAGAAGGGGTGAAGACAGTGGGCTGCGTAAGGAGGGGGAGGCGGCACCGTACAAAGTCTCTTCTGTCCCATCGCCCAGCTCACGACTTCTCTACCAAGGTGTGTGTTTATGAAGGCGATTACATGCTGACCGACATTTCATCGTGATCATGCAATAAGGAGCGATGACTGCAGAGGACTCATGGGTAGGAACATCCACATGTTGACTGGCGCAGCTGGTGTGATCTCATCCCAAGAGTCAAGTCTTTAGTTTAAAAAAAAAAGTCATTTAATTTTCCTAATAGGGTTTTTTTTTTTAGCCTAGTTAGCATTGCGGTATATTAAAACATCATTCGAATAAAGCCAGTGAGTCAGTATCTGAAAACTAGATGTTAATTAGATGTATTAAATGGAGGATTTTGTGCTTGTAGGGCAAAGAATGACGACTGTCCTCTGAACTCGTTCATACTACTCTGCTCACTTCCAGCACCTTGTTCCTTCTTTTTGTTGCATACAGTCACACTTACACACCCACACACTCTTCATGCTATCATGCCTCGAAGCCAGAGTGTTGCATCCACAGCTGGAGCGTTCGTCTGCAGAGGCGACACGCTTCGCATCCTAATCGACGTCAAGTTGCATTCGAAGACCTATAAAAGTTTGAAAGTGATTCTTTTGTTTCCAGTCTGGGTTGAATAAAGGCGAGAGGAGGGGAAGCAGAGGGAAGATGGATGAGGATTCCTTTAGTATTGGTCCTTTCTTAACATCTTAATGTTGCTCTGCTTTTTGGATGCATCATTCCTTGTTGATAGTTTTCCCTGGATCTCCCCGCAGACTCTCTCTCATCTCTGCGGACTCTTGTCAGCCTCCCCCTTCATCTCTCCCTTTTATCTTTCCCCTCGTACGACACTGAGGCTTCGCTCTCTTTTCATGCCGTCTTCTTTGTTCCGATCAACTTTTATTAGACCTAGAAAGAAGAGCGGGACTGGAGGGATCACAGTACCTCTTTATGTATAATCGTGACGAGCTGGCAGATTTTCATTTCCGCCAAACAAACAGAAACTGATTCCACTCAACAAGCTGCTCTATTGTAAATAGCAGAAGATTTCTGTAGACATCGAACCACCGGACGGCCTCAAACTCCTCCCACCTCCAGTTTTTCCCACGGTGCAAAACACACTTCCTCTCACTCGTATATTATTCCGCCATGGCCTCATTTCTGACCTCATCTGACTACAAGACGTTTAACTGTTTGACCACCACGAAACCTGTATCAGAGGGAATGTAACTCCTTCTTAATCGTAAACAACGACGCTCTCAGCTCGTCCAATAGCGAGGCTTCCTCCCTCCCGTTGCATCTTCGACTGACGCACCCTTGATGTCAACTCTAACCCGCCAAAATAAGATGATTTCAGCAACACTGTGGTTTCGGCCTGGTTAAGTTCAGACACAGAAAACAAATGGTTGGGTTATGAAAAGGTCGCGATCGGGGTCAAAGGACACATTTTTGTCCGGGTCGAGCATTTCACAAGAGCCAGAGCAGTCGCTCTGAGTGACAAACATGTACGTCGGTATGACAACACGCCTCAGTTCGACGACCTGGAATACGACCGTTTTGCATTCTCAGCATCGTCTTTAAACGAGTGACCTTTCACCTGGTATTCAAGGTGAAACTCCTTAAGTCCAACCTGCTGTAAGAGTTTCAAACTCATCAACACTGAACGAGTATGAGGAAGTGTTGTAGCAGAACCTCTGAAACAAAAACCTAATGTAGTATTTCCCAGCTTCCAGGGTCCAGTACAGTAATGATCATCGTTTTATTACCGTTGTCATTGCAAAACCATCCTTGTCTGTGTGTTGAGACTCTTGGGGGTTGATGAGATGATGCCACGAGAGAGGAAACTCTTTCAAAGTATTTTTTTATTGTCCCACTTACGTCAATATATTTTATCGCTCTTTTTTTCTCTCTCTCTCTCTCTCGTGTTTCCAAATGTCCACGTCTTTCCAAACCTCCTTCGGCGCTGTTATCAGACACAAGCGGCCTCTTTTTCTCAAGTCAAGTTGACACATTTTTTTTTTTCAGGGTTTCTACGGCAATAACACCAAAACACAGCTTGGATTAATCCAGCCACGCCGCTGCAGCCGCTGCCCCGCAGCTGAACCGACCGCGCTGCAGGGAGACAGAACAATGCCTGTTAATAGTGATTAAACACCAGTCAACTCGGTGTCTGATCCTTCATTTATTGCTTGCCACCGGCTGATTATCTCCGCGGCGAGGCCGGGCTGGAACAACAAGGACGGGGTCAGGGGTTCTTTCAGTTACGCATATTGGAAGTGAAAGTGTCAAAAGAGTCACATGATAATAAACGTTTTTTTTTTCGGTTCACTACCGAAGCAGAAGCACATCGGAGGTCTGACCTTAAACGCCACATCGTCAAAACATTTCTCACTTCTAACCATCGCTTCCCTTTTAGGTGGACGTGCAGCTCTTCCATTGGTGGGAACAATGACTCTGACGTCCATGCATGATGTATCGATACAAATCCTCTGCAAGGATCTTAAGACTGGAGGCTGTTTTTATGCGTGTGTGCACAGGAATAAACAAACTATTATCTAAATGCAGCATGTTGCCGGACATCTTCTTGGTAAACTGCTTGCAGTGAGTCTGAGTCACATAATGAATGTGGTCTTTTGGGAGACAACAGCAGCCTGTCCGTATTGGTGACATTATTCGCCTGCTGCCGCCGATCAACAACTGGCGAGCGAATGTGTTGAGGAACGCACCTGTTCCGAATGATGTCATGGAAAAGGGCGAGCGAGCGGACGGGTTAACCGTACGGATGAACAGATCTACGGCTGGACGTGCAGACAGACAGAGCCTGTTATATAAAAGCTCAGTAAGTGTGGCACGGACGTTTCAGCCAGACGAGAAAACAGCAAACGCGAGCACATCTGTAGCTATTTTCCACATCTGCACCACAGACCGAAATACGACGGATTCAGTGAGAATAGGAAGTGTCCAAAACAGACCTCGAACAGCAGCTGCAAGCTGAGCAAGCAAGAAGGCCAGTTTACACTCTAACGAGGTTTCTTGCATCATCAGATTGAAGATTATTTGGAAGTTGACATTTCATGAGTTTGTTTGAGTTTGACTTTCTTCTGCAGCTGATCAGAGTCATAAACAT